>RJWM01023252.1:0-32450 GCA_004363535.1 Dasyprocta punctata
GCGTGTCTATGTCTGTCAATATGATCAACCCCTATGAAGGTAACGATATGTAATATTGTAACTACTGTCAAACTTCAACCACCTCAGAGTGTAAACCTACAGTGTAATTGTATCAGATCTGTCGTTGTTGTTGTTTGTCTTTCATGCTTTTTGTTTCTATCTTCTGTGTCTATTTTCTTTTAAATAAAATTTTAAAAAAGAAAAAATATATAAATACTAATTACCAGAACCTGTGGGACACAATGAAAGTAGTCCTCAGAAGTAAATTTATAGCACTAAACTCCCACATCAGAAAAATTGAAAGAACACACAAAAACAACTTCATAATGCACCTCAAACATCTAGAAAAATATTGTAGCCCTAAATATTGAGTACGGTAATACAAGTACTGTAATCCTTTCTGTAGTCTTCTTCACAATCCAAGAAAGTATATTTGTAATTCCACTGAGACGTTATTGGTATCCCGGCAAGTTAATTCCAATCTACCTCCTCCAATGCAACCCACAATGAGAGTAAAGCGTCCTAGACATATTCAAGGTTAAGGGCATTCAAGGGGTCCTGAGTCCAATCCTCCTGAGGACACGAGGACAAAGGCTTTGATCCTAGGCCTCTCCCAGAATTTATTAACTAGTGAAGCAAGGGGGTGACTTGAGGATGAGTGACAGTGAGGATGGCGGGAATTACGTCAGTAACTTGAGCTGGCTAACAAGGTAGTGAGAAAGGTATCTCTGCAAAATGCAGAAAAAGATATGCAGGGGGATCAATTTGCACAACCCAATCAAGATAGCAACTTAATTATTTTAGGAGGCTGCTGCTTCAGTTTCTGATATGCAAACTTCATGCCCTGGGAACTCATAGATATTTCTTGTGGTTCATACACAGTCGACATTCTTGGAGCTCACTGGCTCTGCCACCCTGCTATGCTTTATACATTTTACAAAGGTCACTTTGGGAGGAAACAGGACACTGTCTGATGGCTTTAAAGACTACATACCAGTACCTGCTTCTGATATGTAAACTTTTATGCCCTGAGGACTCCTAGCCTCTTTCTCGAGGCTGATACCCAGTTGACATTCCTGGAGTTCATTGGCTCTGCCATTCCGCTGTGCCTATATATTTTACAGAGATCACTATGGGAGGAAACAGGACACTGTTGGATGGCTTTAGAGGTTACACACCAGTACCTCACCTACTCTTATTTGCAATGCTTAAGGCCAATTGAAGACAGAAGGAAATACCATAGTCTGCTCTGTATATTTCAACATAAGGAAATGTCTCGATATAATCAAAGTTGCAGCAATTGTTCTGCACACAAGGGGACCCACTCAAGTTATCTCCCACAAAAAAGAAGAGCAAGTCAAGTGCAAAGCCCAAAGAAAGGATCAAATTATCAACATCAGAGCAGAAATTAATGCAACTGAAGCTAAGAAAACAGCACAAAGGGTTAATGAATAGAAGAGTTGGTTTTTTGAAAGAATAAATAAAATTAATAAATCCCTGGCCAACATTATTAAAAAGAGAAAAGAAAACCTCAAATTCATGCAATAAGAAATGAAAAGGGTGAAATCACTGCAGGCAATGTGGAAATACAGAAAGTCATCAACACCTGCATCGAAAACCTTCACTCCCATAGATGCGATAATGCAGAAGAAATGGACAGATTCCTATAAACCTATGAATTGTCAAAGCTGAATGAAGAAGATGTAAAACTGCTGAATAACCCAATTTCAGCTAATGAATTTGAAAATGTAATTAGAACCTTCCCAACAAAAAAAGCCTAGGTCCTGATGGATTCACTGCTGAATTCTACAAGAAATTTAGGGAAGACTTCATGCCAACACTCCTCAAACTCTTCAATAAAATTGAAAGGGAGGCAAGTCTCCCTAACTCATTCCTGGAAATGAGTATTATTAATACCAAAACCAGGGAAACACCCAACCAGAAAAAAAATTACACACCAATTTCCCTCATGAACATAGATGCAAAAATTCTCAATAGAACACTGGCAAATAGAATACAGCAATTTATCCAGAAGATTATACATGATGATCAAGGGGGATTCATCCCAGGAATGCAGAATGGTTCCCATATGCAAATCCATAAATGTAATACACCTTATCAACAGGGCCAAGCACAAGAACCACATCATCATCTCAATAGATGCAGAAAAAACTTTGGACGAATTCCAACACTCATTCATGATAAAAAAAAAAACCCTGTAGAAAATCAGAAAAATGGTCTCTACCTCACCCTGATAAAAGCCATATATCATAAACCAAAACTCAACATCTTACTAAATGGAGAAAAACAGAAAACTTTCAACCTAAAGTCAGGAACAAGGCAAGGATGCCCATTATCACCACTCCTATTCAATATAGTTCTGGAAATATTAGCCAGAGCAATTAGACAAGAGATAGAAATAAAGGGAATAAGGATAGCAAAGGAAGAAGTAAAATTATCATTACTTGCAGATTATATGATACTCTACATAGAAGACTCCCAAAAATCCATTGAAAGACTTGATGTAATAACCAAATTCAGTAACGCTGCTCGATTTAAGGTGAACATTCAAATATCAATAGCATTCCTGTACACAAACAAAAAAGTCACTGAGAGAGAAATAAGGGAAACCACACCCTTCACTATAACATCCAAAAAAATGAAATACTTAGGAATCAATCTAACAAAGGAAGTTAAAGTTCTATACAGTGAAAATTACATTACTCTGAAAAAAATCAATCAAAGAGGATTTCAGAAAATGGAAAGATATTCCGTTCATGGATAGGAAGAAAAAAAACATGAAAATTGCCATTCTCTCAAAATTATTATACAGATTGAATGCAATCCCAATCAAAATACACTTGCCTACCTCACAGGCCTAGAGAAATCATTCCTGAAATTCATCTGGAACCAGAAGAGACCTAGAATAGCAAAGGCAATTTTGGACCACAAAGGGAAGGCAGGAGGCATCACAATCCCTGACTTGAAACTATACTACAAAGCTACTGTGATAAAATCAGCATGGTACTGGAATCAAAACAGACCTCAAGATCAATGGAATAGATTAGAAGATACAGCCACGTACTGGGAAAATATTTTAGCCAATTGTCTATCAGACAAATGACTTCTAGCTAAAACATGTAAAGAATTTTAAAAAAATCAAGCCCCTAAAATTCAAGGACTCAATCCAAAAATGGGCATCTGAGATGAATACACACTTCTGAAAGGAAGAAACACAAATGAAAAATAAATATATTAAAAAATGTTCACCATCAATGGTCATTTGGGAAATGCAAATTAAAACAACACTGAGATTCTATCTCACTCCAGAAAGAATGTTCAAGATAAAAAAAATCAATAACATATGCTGGTGGGGCTGTTGGCAAAAAGGAACTCTTCTCCACTGTTGGTGGGAGTGTAGACTTGTACAACCACTGTGGAAATCAGTGTGGAGATTTCTCAAGAAGCTAGGATTAAAGATCCCATTTGACCCTGCTATCCCGTTTCTGGGCATTTTCCCAGAAGAATTGAAAACATCATACCACAGTGATAGTTGTACACCCATGTTTATAGCAACCCAATTTGTAATAACCAAATCTTGGAAACAACCCAAGTGCCCATCAATCAAGGAATGTATAAAAAAGATGTGGTATTTTTATATAATAGAGTACTCCTCAGCTGTCAAGAAAGATTGCATTGAGACTCATAAGTAAAAGGACATGACTTGAGACCATAATCATAAGTGAGATAAATCAAACTCATGTGTAGATACTGTATTGTCTCCCTAGTGTGAGAAACTGAAACAGTATATATGATCCAAAATCTACAATAAATGCTGTGTAAAGGGTAAGAAACTTCTCAAAGAGCAAAAGTAATTGAGAAAGGGAAAAGGAGTAAAGAATGAAGGGAAAAGGAAAAAGACATATATCTGTATATGTATATATGTAAGACAGCTAAAATGAGTATATTGCTGAATGTATTAGTTATTGAGAAAGATCAGTTAATACTCATGTGATTAGATCAATTTTTCATATCTGTATCTGTTAATGTAAACAACCATGTTGAAGTAATGATATGCAATATTGTAACCATTGTCAAGTTGCTATCATCTTGTTTTGTAAACATATAACGCTACTTTTGTGGATTTGCTGTTGTCGTTTGTTTGCCTCTTTTGCTTTTTGTCTTTCATATATGTGTCTTTTTTCTGTTAAATAAAAAATTTACTAGTACATTTTTATAATACATAATGTTTACATTCCTTGTGTGGAGTTGATACACGTACATAATGCATCTTGGTTCCTCACCTCTTCCTTCGACTCCTTTTCTCTCCCTTTATCTTTTGATCCCCATCCTTTTTGAGAAAAATATATCTCCCTACTTGCTGCTTCCCATGTAGCTTTTGATGCTCTCAGAGTGAAGATGGTGAGAAGATGGAGAAAAAGGACAAGAGCAGAATACAGAAAAATGTGGCCCTGTGGAACACTCTTCCTGATGGGAAGTACAAAGATGCAGGAGGAGAGGGAGAATGAGTGAGAGGAAGGAGTAAGGGTGTTCCAATGGCTGCAGTACATTTATTTATAAACTTAGATTATCACATGAAACCTCTCCACCTAAGAGTTTATGCATGTGCCTTGTCTCAGGAGCAGTTTGTCCATGTGACTTGCCTCAGGCACCCAGTGTTCTTGAGATTAGAGCAGTTTATCAATGTCACTTGCCTCAAGCATCCATTGTTCTTGACATTAGCCTTGCTTTGACCCCACATGTGATTTATCTTCAGCTTCAGCTGGTCCCCTCATCTACTTCCTATTATCCATCTTTTATTTTGCTCTTTTTATTCTTTGGTTATCTCATATAAAAAAACTATTCAACATTAAACTAATGTCTTTATTTTTTTCTTGGTGACTTCAGTCTCAAAGGGAGAAGAGAGAAATTAGGTAAATTTATGGCTAAGTACTCTTGTGTTCATCAGTTTTAGGCAGATATTTTGTAAATGACTAGCATGTTTACACTTAGAGTTGAGCAACAATCTGTCCCAAAATTTAAGGTAGCAAAGGAGACAAATATAATATGAAGGCAGAAATGCCTGGCTTTTATCTGGTATTTAATTATCCAGCTTGCCAGAGACACCTGCAAGTTCAAGTGAAGAGTCAGTGCTTTTAACAAAAGCAACCTCTATATCCCTATTATAGAAGGAGTATTCTGCTACTGGATGAAGTATTTCTTCATCTGGAATATTTTGTCTCTTTCTTTCTTCTTTCTATTTTCATTATGCATGATATAGTTTTCATAATAACCCCACAATTCTTGGATATTTTTCCTTTTTCTGTTTCCTCTTTGCTTTAATTTTGTTTCCTTACCTTTTATCACATCTTTTCTCCACTGTGTGCTGTCTACTAAGGAATTATCAAAGGCATTCTTCATTTCTGTTGCATTAATTTTTATTTCTATTATTTTTAGTTACTTTCTGTTTTTTTTTCTTTTTCTAGTTTTCTTCTCTTCCTTTTTTTGTGGTAATAGGGATTGAATCCACTGCATCATATGTTAGAGAAGTACTTAAATACTTAACTATATCCCCTGGTCTTTTTATGTTTTGAGACAGAGTCTTGCTAAGTTGACTAGACTGGTCTGAACTCCTCTACCCTTCTGATTCAACTGTCCCATAGCTGGGGATATAGGTGAACACCAACATGTCCAACTTCTTTAAATACCTGTTTATGATTTCTGTCTTTTTGCATTATTTATCTGTTCTTACATGCCATCCATTTTATTAGAACATTTAGTATATAATCACAGTTCTTATTACTTTTAGTAAATTATTCATAATTTTGAAAAATTTCCAGTCTGATTAGTTCCAAAATGTCTATTACAGGTAAGTTTAGTTCCAATTCATATGTTGCCCCTTCAAGCTATGGTTTTTTGTCTGTGGCTAACTATGCAATATTGTGGGATAACTGGACATGACATACGAGTACAATGACCATTGCACCTTTAGTGTGAAGTTTTATTTATTTATTGTTGCTGTAGATCTCAGAGGCTAAAATTTCTTACAGTGTTTTTTTTTCTTTTTCTTTTTCTTTTCTTTCTTTCTTTTCTTTTTCTTTTTTTTTTTGTCTCCTTGTCTTTGTATTTCTCTAGAGACACTCATGTATGATCTGAGCCTGGTAGTTCTTTTAGCTGTGATCCATTGTTATCATACAGAATATGATTGAGTTGGTGATGAGATATTGGAGAAAGGGAGGCATTCCATTATCCTGTGATTATATAAGAGTCTTTCAATGAGCCACTGTCACTTGGAATGTGATCTTCACAAATTTTTCTCATCTGTTTGCCCCTGAGCTGAGACAGACAGGCTAGATATGGATGAGGTTGAAAATCTCCTTTCCTTTGTGTCAAAGCATGGAGTAAGTTGTTGTTAAGTACTTATTTCCTTTTCCTCTGTGTTGCTTAAGGTATAGTGTAACATCAGTAGATTAGGCTCTGGTAAAATCACTTTTCTAGATAGTATTTCTTATTAAAGAGAAAATGACACTGTTGGCGTATTTCAAAATGGTTACTTTTCATTTTCTCCTGCCAAATAAGAAGTGATTTTTCTCTAATATCCCACATGGAAGTTTTATGGGGCTCCAGGATGAAAAACTCGTGAAAGTGCTGGGAGCCCAATTAAGACTAGGCCCCTGGACTTGTTATCTAGAGATAGTCCACACTGTCTCTCAAACATCATTTTTCAGCAGTCTTCCATTATCCAGGAAGGGTACATTCCAAGGATCCCAGTTGATGCTTGAAACCATAGATAATACCAAAATCCTCCATGAACTATGTTTTTCTTCACTGCATACTGTAATGGAGGGACTATCCTTTCCCTGTGCATCATAAAGTGTCATGGCCAACACCCCTATGGTGAAGGTGAGGTTAACAAGAGAAAAGTGTAACAATTTTATTTAATAAAATTTTTGCATGCATAGGAGGTGTTATGGTTTATATTCCTGTGTCCCTGTCAGGTCTTATGTGATCCTGGCATGGATGTGGCTGAGTCAAGTGTTTGTGATTGGTTTGT
Organism: Dasyprocta punctata; assembly: GCA_004363535.1. Taxonomy (NCBI): domain Eukaryota; kingdom Metazoa; phylum Chordata; class Mammalia; order Rodentia; family Dasyproctidae; genus Dasyprocta; species Dasyprocta punctata. The sequence goes on from RJWM01023252.1 coordinate 7,055, forward strand.
TGTCTGGCACTGGGATTGGTGATGGAAATGCTGTACTCACCCAGGGGTGGAACTGACATACAGTGTAAGGGCAAGAAGAAGGCATGTCTTTGCTCCCTTGCTGGTTCACACCTTGCTGTTTGCAGCTGCCATGAAAGGCTACCCCTCAGTCATGCCACCCTGCCTTGCAGCCAGCTGAATATGGACTGAAACCCCCAAGAACTGTAAGAAATGAACCTTTCCTTCCCTAATTTTGGGCATCAGGTAATCTATCTCAGCAATGAGAAAAAAGTAACTAAGACAGAATTTGGTACATTGAGTGGGATCTTTGCTGTGACTAAACCTTACCATGTTGTTCAAGAGCCTTTGGAAATGGCTTATGGGAATAATTTGGAAGGGTTCAGAGACATTGCCTGAAGGAGTGGTGCTGGAACAGCTTAGGCTGTTCTGTATGGGAGATTCAGGTCAGAGCTCAGAGGACCAAAAAGCTGATACAAAGCCTGGTAAAAACCAGGCTTGGGAGGTTTCTGCTGGGAAGAAGGACTGTGTAGGACTCCACATGATGTGTATCACAGCTTTGTAAGAAGTTTGTCTGTATTTTGCTCATGTTCAGAGACTTTTCCTGAGACTGAGATTAAGGGCGATGGACTGATTAATCTGGCAAAGAAAATTTCCAGGCAGTCGAATGTTGAGTCAGTGGCATGGCTATTGTTGGGGACTTTTAGCCAGATTTATGTTGTGAATCAAGAGTAAAGAGCCCACCATGGTGATTTAAAGCATTGTGAGTTTGGCTGGGAAGCTGTGGACTATAGAGTTGAGACCTCAATTGCTGAGAAGGAGCAAACAAATAAAAAAGATGGCCTGAGGGCATCCTGGGAAGCAGTGGGTCTCCATCCTTTGCAGCCTCAATACTGCAATAGTGAAAGAATTTGCTTAGAGGAGAAAGTCACAGAGCGCCATGCTCCAGAGTGGTGATGGAGGGCACAGGAGGTTCCAAAATGGCAGCGGCTGCACCAGATTCCAAAATGGAGGTGACATAGAGAATCTGTTCCTTACAATCAGGTTCAGAGAGCTAAGCAATCCAGGCACTTGACCCCTACAGCCAAGAGAGAGGAAAGTCTGATTACAGTGGACCTTGACAGCATCCATGTGGTGCTGATTTTAAGTGCAAGGAAAATGCACAAGTTCTGAGGTTAAAGCAGCTTCCACCCCAATTTCAGAGGACTTGGGAGGCCAAAAAGTGATCCCAAGAGAGGGCAATATGTAAAGATGTAAGGGTGAAGCCAAAGGTGCAGTGGAAAACCCAGAAGTTTAAAAAAGTGATGAACATAGATCATCCAAGGAAACCAGCAGAAACTGAACAGAATGGGCTTAAGAGAGAAGCTGTAGGAACTGGAACCCCTGGAAGTGACATGGGGGTGGCATCACTCAAATCCTTTGGAGCTCACAATTTGCCACAGATTGTTTCAGATGCTGGACCCGCAACTATAAGACAATGTTTTCCCTGCAGGATTTTGGACTTGCTTTGGTTCCAATGCTTTGTATTAACCTGTGTGCACCTTTTGAAATGATAATGTTTATCTTGTGCATTTACATTTTAGAGGTGTTTAACTTGTTTTCATTTGTACTGGGGATTATAATTAAGAGTTTGTCATAGATCTTGGAGGAGACTTGGGACTTAGACTTTTCATCAAAGCTGAAACTGTTAGGACTTTGGCAACTCTTGGAGATGGACTAAATGTCTTTTGTATAAAGGATGTGCATGAGTCTTTGGGGGGCCCAGGGTGGAATGCTAAGGTTTATATTCCTATGGCCCCACCAAGTCTCATGCAATCATGACATGGATGCAGCTGAGTCTAGCATTTGTGATTGGTTTGTTGTCTGGTGCTAGAATTGGTGATGTGAGTGTTGCAACCACCCAGGGGTGGAGCTGACATACAGTGTAATGCCAAAAAGCAGGCATGTCTTTGCTCCCTTGCTGATTTGCACCTTGCTGTTTGTGGCTACCATGAATGGTTGTCCCTCAGCCATGCCACCCTGCCTTGCAGTGAGCTGAGTATGGACTAAAACCCCTAAGAACTCTAAGAAATAAACCTTTCCTTCCCTAATTTTGGGTGTCAGGTATTCTGTCTTAGCAATGAGAGAAAAGTAGCTAAGACAGGAGGCTTCAGAATGAAGACCCAGGACTGGGAATATAGCTCAGTCCTCACATCACCTGGCTGGCAAGCACAAGGTCCTGACTTGAACTCCAAGTACAAAAAAAAAAAACAAATGAGTGAAGACCCACAGTAGTCTACCCATTTTTATGCTTAGATTTGATGAAGCATGAAGAGCCATGTAGAAGTGTGATTTCACTGAAAATGTATTATCTAATATTAATAGACTGAGCAGGAAGAACCAGTACAGATTTTCTGTTCAGATACTTTTTGATCTTTTTTTTATTTGATAGCACTTTTTCCTCCTGTGTATGAGGTATAGTTTTTGTAATGACCTTAGGGAATATAAATTCTAGTTTCTATGACTTGCCTTAGTAGAGAAGAGGGTAGAGCAGGAGATAAGATAGGAGAAATTCAGAGAGTAACTTTGCTCCTGAGGTTATTCTAAAATTTCATGTAAAAGGAATCACAGAGCATTTGCTCCTCTTTCTGATTTTTTCCACTCGGCATACTTTTGATATTAATCCATGTTCATGTCTTTTTCTCTAGGTTGTATATGACTTCATGGTCATACTATAACTTGTTTATTTTTAGTGTTGTTTTAATGACATGTCAATGAAGAATAAAAGTGGATATTGTGTTCAAACAGCCTAAGCATCAGTCTTATATAGAAGAAACATCCTGACCTCTGGGAGGCTGAGGCAAAAGAATTGCAAACTTGAGACCAGCCTTGGCAATTTAGCAATTTAAAAAGAACCTATCTCTAAGTAAACAAAGAAGAAAGAAAAAAGAAAGAAAGAAAAGAAAGAAAGAAAGAAAGAAAGAAAGAAAAGAAAAGAAAAGAAAAGAAAAGAAAAGAAAGATATGTAACATTATTGTTAATTTGCCAAGATTTCTTTTTTCCTGCTTCTTTTAGATACTCACTCTTTATTCCCTCTTTCTTTTTCTGTTAGTATGGTGAATTTCATTACAGATTTCCTAATTTTAAATCTAACTTGCATTCGTGAGAGAGACACAACTTTGTCATATTATATTATCCTTTGCATTCACTGCTTAATTTTGTGTGCTACTATTTTACTTATATTCCTTGCATTTATTTCCTAGTTGAGATTGGTCAGTCATCTTATTTTCTCATACTGTTCCCTACCCAACTTTTGTATTATGGTTCCGTCAGCTTCATAAAACAGGTTTGGAGGTAATTCTCTTTGTTTCACCATGAAATATATACTTTAAGTCTGGTTTCTTGAGTCAGACATGGTGATGCATGCCTGTAATCCTGTCACTCTGGGAGGGTGAGAGAGAGGATTCCATGTTCAAACCTAGCCTGGGCAATTTAATGAGACCCTGTCTCAAAACGAGAAAGAAATAAAGGACTGGTAATTGAGCTCAGCATGGAGGCCTTGTGTTAAATACCCAGTACCTTTAAAAAGATTTTTAAAAAGATAGATTTCTTATACGTTAGGAGAAAGTTGTATACTAGGTTTTCCCCCCTGTGGCACACAATTACCCAAAATAGAGAAGCTGAAAATATTACCCATTTTATTCTCTCCTAGTTCTATGGTAAAGAAGTCTGGAGGACAGGTCTGGTTTCTTCTCTTGGAGTATCACAGCCTGAAATCCAGGTGTCATCAGGGCTGCGTTTATTTCCTTCTGGAACCTCTAGGGGAAAATCAGTTTTGAGGCTTATCAGGTTATGAGCAGAATTCAGTACTATACAGGTGTAGTAATTAAGTTCCTTCCTTTTTTCTTAAGCTGATTAGCAACTTCAATTCCACCTGCAAATTCCATTTAACATGCAAACTAAATTCACATATGTAACACCAAGAGTGAAGATTGAGTGATCAAAAATCCTACCTATCAAAATTTGACCAATGAAACCTTATGTTTATTGGTGTCTTAAGTTTTCTCTGTGTAAAAAGTTTACATATGATCTTTACAAATACTTATCATGATTTTTAAATTTCCTATTTTTCCTTGACAGTTAGGAAAGTTAACTTTTTCTAGCAATGTATCCATTTTACCTAAATTTTCAAATTATTTATAAGAATTTCATAATATTATTTTTTAAACCTTTTCAGTGACTACAATTAGAGTATCTTTTTTGTTCTTATTGTTATTTATTTGCACCTTCTCTTTTATTTTCGTGGTCAACTGTGCCAGGGGAATATGTATTATTTTCAACATAGAAACAGCTAGCATTATTAATTGCTTTGCATCTGTAATCAATCTTATTCATTTCTGTTCTTAGTTTTATTATTTATCACCTTGTAATAGTGAATATCCATGCGATTTATTTTACATATTTTATATTTTATTATTAATATTAAATATAGAGTTATCAAGAAAATTTGCATTTCATTGATGCTTAGAATTTTAACTAATATCACCATATCTTCTCATTTCCAGATAACTGACACAGGAAAGTATAGCTTTGAAATAAAAGGATTTCTGTTATATGTGAACATTTAGGAAGATAGCATAAAATGTATAAAGAAACAAGAATTTAGAAATCAGATATATTTGGATCATGACTCTGTCATGTGATTTTAGGCAAGAAATTTATTACTCTAAGACTGAATGTTTCAAGTGGTAGTCAGAGGTACTGCTTACTATGTATAGTATTTTCATTCCTCTATTTTTCAAGCACTTAGTTTGACTTCCCTTTTTGACTCCTTTGATTTAGGAATGGTCACTTAATTGTTTTGACAGTGAATCCTCAGTGTAATGTTGCATTACTTCTGGGCCAGAACACAAGATTGCTAGCTTTCCTACACTTTCTTAAATTCATTTATTTCCTCATCCCCAGCAGGCAGGAATTAGTGAAATTTCAAGGAAGCAGATTAAGAGGCAATGGTTATAAAATTAGAGGAAAAAACAGGAAAAACTAGTGTCCTGCTAAACTAATTTAAGTCTTTTAGAGATCTAGGCATAAAAGATTGTTCTCTTAGCACACTACACATAATTTGTAAAACTAGAGAACCATGAAGCAAATATAAGAAAGAAATTCTGGATCTTCGCAAGATGGATTAATTGACATTTCTATAGATATCATTTTTTCATCTTTATCAAAGTATAATTGACAAACAAATATTGTGATGCTTTAATACATGTGTATACTATGAAATTACTAAATCAAACTAGTTAACAAATCCATCACTTCATGTACTTATAATTTCTTTTTTTTTTTTTTTTGGTTGAGAATAAATGTACTATCTTAACAAATTTCAAGAACATAACATATTATTTTTTGTTTGTTTGTTTTTGTGGCACCAGAGATTGAGCTCACAACCTCGCACCTGCCTGACAGGTGCGTAAGCTGCTGAGCCAAACTTCTGGCCCTGGTTTTTTGAGGCAGGGTCGCACTGTGTAGCTCAGGCCGGCCTTGCACTTGCATTGTAGCCCAAGCCGACCTCGAACTCACAACGCTCCACCTACCTCAGCCTCCCGAGTGCTGGGATTAAAGGTGCGCCACCATGCCCCGCTAAGAATATAACATATTATTATTATTGACTTATCATACTATATAATAGAGTTCTCAAATGTATTCACCCCTTCTCACTGAAACTTTCCAGTCTTTGATCAACTTATTCACCATTCCCAACCTCTCCCACATCTGTTTCCCTGCAACTGCTACTCTACTCTCTACTTCTTTGAGTCCTCCTTTTTTAGATTCTACATGGAGACCATGCAATCTTACTTTGGGGTGTGTATTAAAGAAATCAGATGTTAGTCAGAACTGGTGACACAGGACTATAATCCCGGAACACTAGGAGGCTGAGGCAGAAACACTGCAAGATCCAATCTAGCCTGTGCAATTTAGTGAGACTCTGTATCAAAATATAAATAAATAAATACAGTTAGGGATGTAGCTCAGTGCAAAGGCCCTGCATTCAATTCCTATTACTGAAAGAAAGAAAGAAAGAGAGAAAGAGATTGACTTGCACCCTCCATGTTCACTTAGCATTATTCACAGTGGTCAAAATATGAAATTAACCTATCTCCTCTCTCTCTCTCTCCCTCACACACACACAAACACACAAATACACACAAACACACACACACAAATGCAGAGGAATACTATTCAGCTTAACAAAAAGGAAGGAAATACTGTCATTCACAGCATGTATGAATCTGGAGAGCACTCAGGTAAGTGAAATAAGTCATGCACAGAAATGCAAATACTGCATGGTCTCCATGTAGAGTCCCAGCACTCGGGATTTCTGATGTCTTTAATAACAATGTAGTCAGGTAATTATGGTAATCATTTCAGGTGATCAGTAATTACGGTAATCATTATACAATGTTTATGGACATAAAGCACCACATTTTATAACTTGGAAGTATACAATTTTTATTTATCAAGTCTACCTTAATAGGGCTGAAAAATTTTATTGGTTAAAAAGACAATACAAACTAAATGGCCATATGGTCAGAGATCATCACACAACAATAAAATAAACAGACAGGATATTTTTATAGTAAACACACACAACTATGACCATTGCACTTCATGGATGGTGAATATGGTAAGATGGTTAGCAAGGGTGTAGTTTTATTGGGGCCAGGAGTAGGACATGGCAGACTCTGTACTCTGTGAGAATATACATTAATACAGCTATATGAAACTGTATGAAGATTCCTCAAAAATTTAAAAATAGAATTATCATATGATCCAACAATTCCAGGTTGGGAATTTGAGCCTGATAAATTATATACAAGACAATGAGCTACCTTCCCCCTAAAACTTTCTCTACCACTTCCACTTTTACCAACAATGTCTCCTGTAATTCATGTCACACTCACACAGGCTTTACCTGCTGAGAACACAAAACACTGACTGCATTCAGAAGTTCCCCTGTATCCACCCAGCACCCTACTGGCCCTCTGTCATATATCCAGACCTTGGATTGAAGCTATTTCTTTAGTGTGCAATTGCCTGAGAAAACTTGCAATACCTGCTAGCTTTTCTTCTACCAGTGTTTTGTTCACTGTGGGAGAATTTAAAACTTTTTAGAAAGGTTAGAATGTGAGCCAAAGCCTAGTCAGAGTTTGATATGGATTGCAATTCTAAAACTTTTCCTCACAATATATTGTATATTATGCAATTGTTAGGAACATATTTTAAATGTTTTTACCATAAAATACTTATGTAGGTAATATATATATATACTAATATACATGATTTAGCCATTCTATGATATATGCACATATCAAAACCTCATGTTACACAAAAAATATATAGAGTTTTTATTTGTCAGTTTAAAAAAGTTTATGTTTGTGGACACAAAGGAAAGTAACTAAAACTTGTTAAAGAGGCTTTCTAATGCATCTTGATCACTGGTTTGTCAATTTAAACTTCTTGATACTGTGGAATATAAATAAAGCAAGTGAATTAGAAAGACCAAAATGAAGTCTTCTGCATCCTGAATCCTCAGAAGGATAAGCTCAGCTACAGTTCAGGTGAATTTTCATAAATTTTAGGTTCTGAGTTTGACACATGACCATAGAAAATTACATAATCACATGTGACATTCATGGTTCAGAAGCTCACAATCTTTACCAGATGCATAGGTCTGAATCTGCCATGTAAGAATAATGTCCACATGGTAGCATCATTTAAGAGCCCCTGATCTTTGTGGGACTGGAAGACCTGAGCCCTCCACAAGAATATATTAGCTGCATGACCAGAGGGGACACATGACACTGGTGTTGAAGAGCTCATAGTACTGACCTGAGTAGTAAGACTGGGGCTACCATGTAACTGTGGTGTCTATGTATAACAGAATCCACACAACCTAAAACTCAGAGCCAATAACGCTTATTTGATGGAGAAGGCAGGCTCTGTTAAGGATTATGAGGGGGATGCCACTTGAAAAAAGGACTATGTATCTTATTTAGAATCTCATCATGTTCATGTGACCTGTAGATCTGGGCCTATCCCATGACAGTAGTGTCTGTATGGCTATGAAGATTCATGTAAGAATCCAGTCTTAAGAGCCACATGCTCCTTTCTCTGGTCACACTGAATCTGCTTCACGACAATAGGGTCAGTTGGCACTAGGGTCCTCAGGATGTTCTTGCCTCTGGGACAATCCTGTTTGTACAACCTTGAAATCTGAGCTATCGCATACTGCTTTCTGCCTCTACGAGACTTTCTGCAATATACAATCTTGAACTTTGGCTACCTCTATGAGACCTTCTGCAATATACAATCTCGAACTTTTGCTACCTCCACCTATTTTAATTAGCAAATTTTGTTTCTAAAAATAGCACACGAAACGCGTATTTGATAAATTAATACTTAAAAGTATAACAATGGACAGAGCAATAAAGTAGGCCCTCTCTAAAATAACAGCCATTGCCATATTGCAGAGAGTACTGCAAGAACCAACAGTGGGCACAGTAAGCATTGCTCATTCTATACAAGCCTAAAAGTCATGAAGGCAAGTCTGTCAGCTTTAACTGTGACTTTGAAATTTTAAAAGATGTGTATAGTGATTGTTACATATCACATACTCTAAAAGAGTAAAAGGTTAGCACATTTACTATGGAAACTCTATGGAATTGGTGCTATTACTTACATAAGAAGTCCTAAAGCTTGCAAATAGCCAGACAGGATTTGCCTTTAGAGAGGCTCTAGACTTTGAATATGCACAAATTCTCCAATAAAAATTAATATCAATTCAGCTGACTAATTTGGACTACCTTGGAAGCCAGCCTCATTTTTTGAAACGTTCAGATCATTGAAGATCTGTTTCAAATATCACTTAAATAACTGTAAATATCAGTAATTAAAACAAATCAATTCTGAATCTAATTAAGGGCCTCATGACATTTGTTTTAATTGTGTAGATATAAAGTTTTCCTTCCTACATTAAATACTTGTTTATAAAATGGAATTTAAAATACTTGATATTAGTTGAAAACTTTTTTCTTTAAATAAATACTGAAAAGAAATTTGTTGCAAAGTTTAAACATCATACCCACTTTCTTGCTGAAATAAAAAACATTGTAAAAGAATATAATCTTAGTGAACTAGATCTATTTATATTCTGCCTATTCTTCTCCAGAAATGACAGAGAAAGGAGAATAAACACTGTAGTTTACATTTTTTTTTCCAATTTCAAGATTAATTATGGGAACCTCCAGCTTTGTATGTCGACAGCAAACTTGTTGTGATTGTTCTGGTTTGGTAACTTAGATAAAATTAATACTATACAAGCAATAAGATTATTTTGCTATGTCTTTGCAATGTGGTTTGGCCACATAAATATGATGAAGAAAACAGACTAAAATTTGCGTCATAGTTAAAATTTGATTTAATTGATAAGGACAGCAGATTGTGGTTCTAATCCTATTTAAAGAAGACCTAATTTTTTTTGTAATGAAGAATAAGAAGAGATGACAGTATTTGTGCAAATTTTAGGACATAGATAACTCTGGAAAAGTTAAATACAAATTTGGACAAATTAAATACAAAGCAAGAAAATAGAGCCAAATATTTTCAAGAAAACCTGAAAAAAATTCAAGTTGGGTTTAGGAATCCTCTATATAGAGTCATAAGGTAGAATCTGATAGGGAGACCTGGTGTCTGTCTCCACCCCTTTATCCATAATTACCTGCAAGTGGATAAATGGCGAAATAAAGCCCAGTTATATCTATCCCACTCATGCTCAGACAGGACTGATGTAGTGTGTATAATAATTTGAATTAACTTCTTTCACCAAACAAATAAGTAAAGCTCCCATAGTTATAATTGTAACTATTCTTCAAGTCCCATTTCATTCCTTTCAGACCAGTCATTCTTTTTAGTTGCTCTCTCTTTATTTTATTTATTTTTTTGTCCAAATGCAGAACAAATAGTTAAGAATATTCCTCCTGAGCATGGTGCTATGTCCTCTCTAGTTCACTGTTCCTCAAACTCCAAGTCTACTTTAATGAATGTAAAAAACTTAATTGTCCTAGTTGGATAAAAGTGAATACATTGTACATGAGAATAGCAGTTCTCATGAGCAAATGAAACACTCCCTCTGAAGTTTTTTTTTAATTAAAGTGGAATTCACATTTTTGCAGTAATAGTTTATTGGAACTTTACAGAAAACACGTTGAATTCTGTGGGTAATGCTACCATTTTAACAATACTAAATCTTACCATCCATAAAGATGGGCTGCCTTTCCATTTAATATGATCACCTTTAATACATTTCAGCAGTATTTCATTGTTTTTGGTGTACAGATGCTGTGGTTTGAATGTCCCATCCAAAATTTATGTTGGTATATAATTGACACTGTGTTAGCGTTAGTAGATGAGACCTTTACGAGGTGACTATGTCATGGGGACTCTATCTAATGAATCAACTAGTACTTTTATTTGGTGAGTGAATTCGTTATCATAGGAGCAGCTTTGTCATAAAAAATGAGTTTCCTCTTATATTCTCTTGTTCTCTGTCTCTTTTTCTCTCCCTGTGGGTTACCCTCTGACATGTTATGGTGCAACAAGATCAATACTACTATACATTGGCGCCTATATGTTTGACTTCTAGGCTTCCAGATCTGTGAGAAATAAACTTGTTTTCCTTAAAAATTGTATAATCTGTGGTATTCTTCTATAGTAACATAAAATGTACAAAGACAAATCTTTCACTGAGACTTTTATTCTTTTAAAAAGTATTGCAAACAGCCAGGTGTGGTGGTGCATGTCTATAACCCCAGCACTCAGGAGGCTGAGGCAGGAGGATTGTTGTGGGTTCAAGACCAGCCTGGGCTACAAAGTGAGCTCAAGGTCAACCCGAACTCCATAGTAAGATCCTGTCTCCAAAAAGAAAAGAAAAAAAGATGCACACAAGAAAGTACTGCAAATAGAACTGTTCAAAGAAATTCTTTTACATACTTTTCACTGGTGTATATAAACACAATTCATTTTAAATATTGATCTTGCACTCTACAGCTTTACTGAATTCATTCATTGTCTTTATAAGTTGTGTGTGTGCTACATCCTATAAAATTTTTTTCCATTATAAAATCATATCATTGCACATAAGGATAGTTTTACTTCTTGTTTTCTAAATTGCATGTCCTTTCTTTCTTTTTGTTTCCTAATTGTTGTGATGAAGATTTCTAGTACTTGGCAACCCATTTGGGTCCCCTCCTGTCTCTCAGGAGAGATTCCTAGTCCTCATTCCTATTCCCCAATAAATTTTCTTACCCTTAAAAAAAATTCTAGTACAATGTTGAATAGAGTGTTGAAAAAAGGCATTCTTGACATATTGCTCTTCATTGAGGAAAAGTTTTCAGACTTTTCCCAGGTAGTATGATGGTAATTGTGAAATTTTCATAAATGGTGTTTATCATATTAATGAAATTCACGCCTGTCTTGGTTACTTTTCACTCGTTGCTGAGACAAAGTACCTGACGCCCAAAATTAGGGAAGGAAAGTTTTATTCTTACAGTTTCTCAGGGGTTTCAGTCCACAAGTTGGCTCCAAGTCAGCATGGCAGATCAGGGCTGCCTTTCATGGCAGCTGCGAGCAGCAAGGCATGCTGGCAAGAGAGAGAGAGAGAGGTGGAAGCAGAAGTGAACAAGAGGAAGACCCGCCTTCCGTTACACTGTATGTCGGCTCCACCCCTGGGCAGGTACAACAGTCATGTCAACAATCCTCCTGCTAGACAACAAACTGATCACAAGCGTCAGACTCAGTCCCATCAAAAGTATGTCAGGACTTGGGGGTCCATAGTAAACCCTATACATTCCACCCCTGGACCCCCAAGGACTCATATACATTCCTAATACAAAAGATATTTAGTCCATCTCTAAGAGTTGCCAAAGTCCTCGTCTCAAATCTCTTCTGAGATCTATGGCACACTCTTAACTGTAATCCCCTGTACAAATGAAAACAAGGTTAAGCACTTCCAACATATAAAGGCACAAGATAAACATTACCATTCCAAAAGTTACAAACAGGGGAATACAAAGCATTGGAACCAAAGCAAGTCCAAAATCCAGCAGGCAAACATTAAGTCCTGGAGTTCTCTGCTCAGCATTTGAAGTAATCTGGTTATAAGCTCCACAGGATTGAGTGACTCCACCCCTGCGGCACCTTTAGGGGTCTTAACTTCCGTAGCTTTTCTTGGATGATCCACTTCTTTGGCTCCACCTTTACATCTTTACACATTGCTCTCTGCAGGCAAGGCAGAAGCTGCCTTAGCCTTTTCTTGTACTTAAAACCAGGGCCACGTGGATGCCACCAAGGTCCGCTGAAGGCTGGAGCAGTAGCCAGGCTTTCCTCTCTCTTGGCTGTAGGGGTCAACTGCCTGGAATGCTGAGCTCTCTGAACCTGATTGTGAGGAACAGCTTCTCTATGCCGCCATTCTGGAATCCAGCATGGCCGCTGCCATTTTGGGACATGGTGTGGCCTCTGTCGCCACTCTGGGACAGGGCACTCTACAGCTTTTTGTCGCCACCCCGGGATAGGGCACTCTGCGGCTTTTTCCTCTGAACAAACTCTTTCACTTTTGAAGGCCTGAGGCTGCAGAGGGCGGAGGCCCGCTGCTTCCCGGGATGCCCCCAGGCCATCTTTTTTATTCTTTTGTTCCTTCTCAGCAATCAAGGTCTAGCTCCATCTTTAAAGTCCACAGCTTCCTGGCCAAACTCACAAGGTTTTAAATCACCATGCTGAGCTCCTTGCTCTTTATCTACAGCATAAATCTGGCTAAGAGCCCCCAACAAAAGCCAGGCCACCATTTCAACATTTGGCTGCCTCATAATTTCTGTCTGTAGAGTAATTAATCCTTTGCCCTTAATGTCAGTCTCAGCCAAAGTCTCTGGGCATGGACAGAATGCAGACAGACTTTCTGCCAAGCCATAACACACATCGTGTGGAGTCCAACACCCAATGTCATTCTTCTTCCCAGCAGAAATCTCCCTAGCCTGGTCTTTACTGGCAGGCTATCAGCCTTCTGGTCTCCTGAGCTCTGACCAGAATCTCCCATACAAAACAGCCTAAGCCGTTTCAGCTCTATGCAAGTAGACGACATCTCCAAACCTTTCCAAACTTTCCCCACAAGCCATTTTCAAAGGCTCTCGAGCCACATGGTCAGGAATAGTCACAGCAATGACCCCACTCCTCTGGTACCAAATTCTGTTTTGGTTACTTTTCGCTCATTGCTGAGACAAAAATACCTGATGCCCAAAATTAGGGAAGAAAAGGTTTGTTCTTACAGTTTCTCAGGAGTTTCAGTCCATAAGTTGGCTCCAAGTCAGCATGGCCGGTCAGAGCTGCCTTTCATGGCAGCTGCGAGCAGCAAGGCATGCTGGCAAGAGAGAGAGAGAGAGAGAGAGGCGGAAGCAGAAGTGAACAAGAGGAAGACCCGCCTTCCATTACACTGTATGTCGGCTCCACCCCTGGGTGGGTACAACAGTCACGTCAACAATCCTGGTGCTAGACAACAAACTGATCACAAGCATCAGATTCAGTCCCATCAAAAGTATGTGAGGACTTGGGGGTACATAGTATACCCTATACAACATCTATTCCTATATTTCTGAGTGTTTTATTATGAAAGGGTGTTGAATTTTGTCAAACGCATTTTCTGTCTTTGTTAAGATGATCATGTGTCTTTTATTTATGTTATTAATTGATCTGGTATCTTTGTCTGACTTTGGTATTAGGGTAATACTAGCCTTCTAGAATGAGTTAGGAGGTATTGCCTCATCTATTTTGTAGAAGAATGTGAGTAAGATTGTTGTGAACTTTTTAAAAGATGGTTTGTTGAATTTACCAAAGAAGTCATCTGATCTTGGGCGTTTCCTTTTTGGAGTCAGTCTCTGGAGCTGTGATAAGTTTGTTTAAATTTTCTATTCATTTAACATCAACTGTGGTCATTAATATTCCTAGAAATTGTTTCATTTATTCTAGATCAATTAAACTGCTCACATACTATTATTCACAGTATTCTCTTACAGTGCTTTAAATTTGTATCTTAATAATAATGCACCAACTTTCAATTATGATTTTTTAAAAAATCTAGCAAGTTTATCAATGTTAATAAGAGTTTCAAAAATCAAATGTTGATTAATTTATTCCTACCTTTTCTCTTCTATATTTCATTTGTTTATGATTTATTATTTTCTTCCTTGTGTATGCAGGGTTTTATGCTTCTTTTCTTTTTTCCAGAGTAGATATTTACTATTATGAATTTATTTCTGAGAACTATGTTAGCTAAATTCCATTAATTTTGTCAAATTTCTGTCTTGATTCATTCATCTCAAAATATTTTCAGATTTTCCTAATGATCTCTTCTCTGGTATAATATTTAAGAATTCATTGTTCAAGAATGTGTTATTGGGCAACCCAATCGGGACTCCTTCTGTCTCTCTCTCAGACAGAAGCTTTCTTTCTCTCAATAAATATTTCTGTTAACCTCTGTTGTTCCTAAAATTCATTCTTCAGTTTTAGAGAACACGAACTCGCGCCAGACATATAGTGGGTCAGGAGTTTCATTCCCCTATATCATTTGGAGGTTTTCCACTGAGATTGTTCCCCTATATCACTTGGAGATCTTCCACTGAGATCATCAGACAGAGGTAACTGTTTGCTTTTGTTTCATAGACTCTGGACTGGGACTTGTTTAGGTAACAAATTTTTGTGCTTCTGTTGGGAGCCGTTGAAGCTGGAAATTGACTTAGGGCATGACCTAGACAAGATCATTCCAAGAACAAAGAGAGCCTAGGACAAGTCATGTAAAGATGCTACTTCAGCGTAGAGAACACCTTGCCCCAAGGCAGTCTGAGCGGTGGGTTACAAGGACAACAGGGTGTCATATGACATTAGGTTGCTAAAAGGTATAAATAAACGCCCCTGCATTGAGGAGCCAGTTCCTTTCCTCCCATCAGGAGGATAAGGGCTCCACCTGACTCCAGCTTTCTCTGTCTTTATTTTCTCATCCTCTTGCGGTCCTTCACCTCAAGAACCTCAGGAGCTGCATGGGTCGCAGCATGCTTCAAATTTTGCTTTGTTGTTGTCAGTTGCTTATAATTACTTGAGCTTTGCTTTGGTCATTGTTCTAATTGTCCTGTCTCTTAAAATAATGGTAAATCTAAGTTAAAATATGGCAAAGTTATAAAGTTATGGTATTTCTTTAATAGGACATTTTTATTATTTTGTTGTTGTACATGTTGCATTTAAATTGTTTGCTAAATTTACTGGTACTCCTTGCTTGACTGTTTAGACAATGCTAGAGAGAATATTAGAACACCTCTAGCAGACTTTAATATAAACTTCTGTAAAATGGTTTTTAAATAAAATCTAGTTCAGACTTTAAAAATATACACACCTACAATAAAAACAGGGACTCCTTCCACCATTTAAACAGCACTAGGCTGGTGGCTGGTCTCAAGACTTGGAGCACAGGTTTCACTGAGACAGACTGGCTCTGATCCTCCTCTACACTCTAGAGGAAATGTCAAGCCTGTTTTGCCTCAGTTTCCTTTCTTTGGCTTACTTCTACTCATTTCCCTACTTTGTACTTTCCTTATGGAGGCATGTAAAATCAGAAAGAACTCTTAGACTGTTCCAACATTTACTCCTGAAGTTAAGCCCAAAGAAAATGAGCATTGCTAATGCCAAAGACAGGGAAGACATCTTAGATAAAGGACACATACACCATTTCTGGGTCAAATGAGGAATCAAAATTGTGCCCGTCCAGGAGAACACACATAAAAGCCATGTCCTGGCTTAAAGTTCTGGGTCACGATCTCCCCTGGAGATTGAAACTCCGACACGGTGGGGAGAATTACTTCCACGTAACACTGGAAGGAGCTATTCCCAAAAGCAGCACTCTTATGGGACCTAAATATTTAGACTAAGGAGGTTCTCCAAACTTTCAAGTTGTGAACTTTAAAACCTTTATTGTAAATTTATAGAACACTATGTAATGATCTTGCTCAAGCTTTTACCTATACCTTATAGAACCTTGACAAATGGTGCTTCCTCTGCCAGCTAATTAATCACTGTTATAGCAGCTGCCACGCTTCAAAGCAGAGGATAGGTCTCCCCAGCATCTGTTTGGTGAATCCCCATTGATGCCAGTGGCCAATGGAATCAATAGAATGTTGACCAGGTAGACATCTGGATTCCTTTCTGGAGACTGACCTTTGGTTATCTGGGCCAATAGAAACTGAGAACTACTGAGGGGTTCTGGCTAGGTCAACTCTCTGGTGAACTCCACAGGGTTCCTAAGCGGACTTTGGGTCATGACCACTGAAAATCTCCACTTATCTATCATCTTTATTTCTCTGCTAATAGACTAGGTACTCTCACTAAGACTTTCAAGGGATTTTTAGATTACTTATGTTACTCTTCCCTTCAGAGATTAAGTTGAGGTAGTTTGCAGCAAATGTTTACATTCCACAGCAGCTAGTAGGGAAGGATTTACATCTGTGCTTTACATATGTTAATTAAGAGTAAATAGCCTTTTCTGTGTGCATTTACTAACATATAAAATGGGATTTCTAAATAATAAGCTTAACCTGTGAGCTTCAAAGATACAAAAATTTAAAGCATAGCCATGTCCTGCAGCTAGGAAAGATTGCCCAGGTAATACAACTGTCTTGGAGGCTTCTTTGCCCTAGGGCCCAGGGCTGGAGTTCCCCAAGTCATTTGTTGGCTTATTCACCCCCAGAGATGATCTCTTTCACCAGAGAAATCCTCTAACTACCAACTCACCTTTTTTGCATATGCCCTCTTTCAATGAACAAAAAGCAGTAGTCTATTACAAAGTTATCCTTCCTTCTTTAAACATTCCTGTTACAATAACTTAAAAATGTCATAGGAACAAGTTCACAAGCTACCAAGGAAGACAAAATTGTGCACCAGTTTGAAGGGTGGATAGGTTGGTCAAATTTATCTTTCACTCTCCAGTGGCATCCACCTGCCCTGGAGCTAGGTCAACCCAAGGGATGCCTTGAGGTTCTTTATCAAATGGGAATAAAAGGGATGCCTGTATCTCTTTTTTGTATAGTTGGTAGCTCAACATCAATGTCTCTAGCACTAGAGACAGCTCAGTGGAGTTTCCTGAGTTTGATTCCCAGTACAAAAAGTTTTGATAACCTTACATATTACTTCTTACATTACAGACATGGGCAACTCAATACCAAAGCCCCTTACTCCTTTGGAATGCATTCTTAAGCACTATGCTGAAAAATAGTCATTTGATATTTCTCTGCACATGTGCATAGCCTACCTACCCCTAGAGCCAAAATGGAATGTAGAGGAAAGTATTAACTATGATAGTCTTTTACAACTAGAGGCATACTGTAAAAAGGAGGAAAAATGTTCAGAATTATTTTATGTTCAGACGTTCTTTGCATTGAGGAATACTCTTTATTTATATTCTAAATGTAAATGTGAGCTACAGGAAACTTGGCACCTCATGCCCTTAAGGCATTTACTGCCCCAGAGCCTGAGATCGCTCCACCCAAACCTTTGAAACCTGGGAACAAAACAGCCTTAATCAAATCTACACCCACCATTACTGAACCTAAATTTCCCCCTACTTGCCCTTTTAGTCCTAAGGATAAGGCTCCTAGACCAGTTGTAATTCAGACCCCTACAGGAACATACTCATCCTTAGCTGAGTTTATGCAAGCTTCTCAAGGGCTGTATCCTTTGCAGGAAGTACATGGACAATTTGGGTTTTCCAGAATTCATGTGCCTTTTTCTCTCTTAAGACAGATTAAACTAGACCTCAGAAAATTTTCAGATGACCCGGACAAGTACATTGAGGTCCTTAGAGGACTTACACAGACCTATAAGCTAAGCAGAAAAGATGTAACATTACTCTTAAATCAGACATTGAATTCTAGTGAGAGACAAGCAGCATTACAAGCTGCTATAGCATTTGGAGAATAATATCATATTGCTAATTTTAAAAGGCCTGAAGATAGCCAGGGGAACAATCAGTTTCCATTGGATCACAAGCTGTCCCTATGCAAGACCCCTACTGACCTAACAACCTAGTGGGTGATTGGAATAGGAAACACTTCCAGACATGTGTCCTTGAAGGTCTAAGAGTAAGAACAAAAACATTCACTTATTTTAAATTGTCAGCCATTCAACAAGAAAAAAAGGAACACCCCTCTGCCTTCTTAGGTTGTTTATGAGAGGCATTAATAAAACATACTTTCTTAGATCCTTATTTGATAGAGGGACAAATTATTTTTAAAGATAATTTTATTACCCAGTCATCCTCAGATATTAGAAGAAAGCTACAAAAGATGGCTTTTGCTCCAGATAGTTCACTTGATACTTTATTAAAAATTGCCTCCTCAGTATTTTATAACCATGATGAGGAGGAAGCCAAAGAAAGAAAACAAAGAGACTGAGAGTAAATTGCTGCTTTGGCTGCGGCATTAAGAACAGACTCTATGTCTGATTCTTGGGGCTCCAAAAGAGTTCAGCAACTTGCTATCACTGTCACAAGCCAGGCCACTTTAAAAGGGACTACACTCAGAAGCCCCTGGGACCATGCCCTGACTGCAAAGGTGACCACTGGAGGGTGGACTGCCCTCTGAGGTCAAGGCCCCAAAGTTTGGACCCATCCTATCAGTTGGTCCAATAAAACTGAAGGGTCCCAGGGCACTCTTTGCCCTCTTCTTCTGACTGGACTGTCATCTCCATGGAGGAGCCCCATGTAATCATGACTCTAGAGGGAAAAGAAACCAGCCTATTGCTGGATACTGGTGCAAGCCTCTTGGTCCTTCTTTTCAATCCTGGCCTTCCTTCTAGTCGTCATACTTCAGTGAAAGGAGTCACTGGAGAGGAGGTAATTCGCTATTTTTCACAACCCTTAGGCTGTAATTGGGTGGTTTTCTTTTTACACATTCATTTTTGATTATGCCTGAAAGTTCAGTTCCCCTCTTAGGGAGAGATATTTTATCATATTTAAATACTATAATATATATGCACCCAAGTCAAGTGCACTGTCTTCCTCTTGTAGAGACAGAAATAAATCCTGAAGTATGGGCAACTAAAGGTAAAATAGGTAGGGTGATAGGAGCTTCTCCAATACAGATGCATCTCAGAGGCTCTACTATTTTTTCTCACCAGAGACAGTATCCTTTAAGACCTGAAGTTAAAAAGAGGATTGCTACCTATAACTGATAATCTAAGAACCCAAAATTTACTTAAGCCCTGTAACAGTCCGTGCAATACTCCAATCTTGGGAATTCAAAAACCCAATAGAGAATGGAGATTAGTACAGGACCTTAGATTGATAAATGAGGCAGTAGTACCAATTCATCCAGTGGTACCTAACCCATACACACTTCCTTCTTAGATCCCAGAAGATGCCAGTTGGTTTTCAGTGTTAGATTTAAAAGATGCTTTCTTTTGTATTCCTTTACATGCAGATTCACAGTTTCTTTTTGCTTTCAAAAACCCACAGGATCAAGCTTCTCAATTGACCTGGACTGTGCTCCTTCAAGGGTTCAGGGATAGTCCACACCTTTTTGGACAAGTGCTTTACCATGACTTAGCATGTTTTGAGTTTTCCCAAGTCACAGTCTTGCAATATGTAGATGATATATTGCTATGTGAAGAGCTCTGTAGCCAAGGCACTTGTGCTCTGTTAAATTTTCTAGCCAACAGAGTTTATAAAGTTTCTGAATCTAAGGCACAACTTTGTAGTCTTGAGGTAAAATATTTAGGCCTCATCATATCCAAGGGGACCTGAAGACTAGGAAAAGAAACAATTAAACCAATTCTCCTTTCCATAGCCCAAGACTCTAAAACAGCTAAGGGGATTCTTAGGGACTACAGGTTTTTGCTGCCTTTGTATACCCAGATATGGGAAATTGCACAAACCCTCCAACCAATTATAAGAGAGACCCAAAAGGCAGATACCCATATTTTAATCTGGGAACATGATTCCCAAGCTGCATTCCAGAAACTTAAGCAAGCACTTCTAAATGCCCCAGCCCTGAGCCTACCCATAGGATACTATTTCAATTTATATGTGGATGAAAGGCGAGACATGGCCTTAGGAGTGCTTACACAGGATCAAGGACCCACTCAACAACCTATAGGGTATCTGAGCCATGAATTAGACATTGTAGCAAAGGGATGGCCTGCTTGCCTTAGAGCTATGGCAGCTGTAGCTCTCTTAGTACCAGAGACATCCAAACTGACTTTAGGCAAAGACCTCATTGTATACACACCTCACAATGTGGCAGGACTACTTTCTTCCAAAGGGAGTCTATGGTTGACAGACAACTGACTTCTTAAATACCAGGCTCTACTTCTAGAAGGACCAGCCATTCAAATAAAGACGTGTTCCTCCTTGAACCCCACCCTTTTAGCAGAGAAGGAAGAGACAACTGAAGCTGACAGACATGACTGTGAACATAACCAATTTGGGAAGGACCTTACACTGTGTTCTTGTTGACTCCTTCTGCTGTCAAGACAACAGGCCTGGACTCTTGGATACATTACATCAGACTCAGGCCTTGGAAACTGGAGACTGTAACAGAAGATGAACAACCATCTACATACTCCTGTGAACCCATAGAAGATTTAAGATTCCTATTGAAGAAAAAAACAAAGTCTTTAGATAAATGATGTTACCATTCACCCCTTTAACTATTCACTTCACCAATTAAAGGAGGTACTTGTGCAACTGTAAAATTGAATACTATATGTATATTCCTGATCCTTCAGCTAATATCCTAATAGCTGCTCAAGATATTAGATAGCAAATCAATGACATGTCAAATTCTAAAATTTCATGCACTTTATTCTTTTCCTCCTTATGGGAAGCCATTACTAACTCCTCTTGGTGGAAATCTTTGTTAACTGTACTCATAATAATCCTGTTGATTCCATTATTTGGTACACACATATTTGTTTCTTTTGGTTTTGTCTCCTTCAGACTTAAAGCTGTACACCTACCAAGACAAACATGCCTGGTATCTACTGAGGGCCTTTAGTTAGAACCTCTGCAGAGTATCCCTGACTGCCGTTCAACAACTGCGACCCCTTTCAGCCTGAAGAAGCCAGATCGGTCATCACCCATCACCCTTCATGGCAGTTCGGGTTACTTCTTCAGAGGGGAGAATGTTATAGCAACTGAGTTAGTGAAAATTACAGGCAGTCAGACAGGGCTAGGCCCTCAAAAGAACCAGTACAGATGACCAGATATCTTGTAACCTTGGAAGAGACACACACCTCTTGCTGTGGGCCAGATCTCAAGACAGAAGGCAAAACAAATACAACCACACCCTAAGTATAATCATTAGGGATTAGGTATGGATCATCTTGAGAAGCCAGGAATTACCATCCCAATCCCCAACAGAAAGTCACTGATCCATAAGAATACTCGCTTACTATGTGACTTGCTTCCCCATTTGTCCCTGATTTGGTCAATTTTACCTGAACAATTAATCTTATTGGTTGACTGCAGTTCTGTCTCACCTCAAACCCATCTGCCTTGCAAGTTCTCAGTTTTCCCCATCATGGTTTTACTCTATAAAAGTCACTAGAAAAGACAGAGTCTTTGGCAATCCACTCGGGACCCCTTCTGTCTCTCAGACAGAAGCTTTCTTTCTCTCAATAAATACTTCTGTTCTAAAAAAAAAGAATGTGTTATCTAGTTTCCATGTATTTTCTCATTTTCCTTATCCTCATTTTGATTTTTAGATTAATTTCAATATGAATGGAGAAGGTACTTTCTATAATTTCAGTCTTTTGGAGTTTATTTATAATTGTTCTATGGTATATAATATGATCTATTGTAGAGAATTTTCCATACACATATGAAAAGAATATGCATTTTGGTATTGATGGATGAAATCTGTATGTCTATTATGTCTACTTCATTTATCTTGTATTGAAGTCTTCTGTTTCCTGATCAGTCTTCTATCCACTCATCTATCAATAGATATTATATTCATTACTTACTTCTCTCCTCTATCTTCAATTCCACCAGTTCTTTCTTCATTGCTTTTGAGTTCTATTGTTTACTGCACCACATTTTTGCAATGCCTATATCATCTTGAACATTGGAAACTTTATCAATATTTAGTATTTTTCTTTGTTTCTTGTGACACTTTTAGACCTAAAGCCTATTTTACATTAGTGTAGTCACTCCATATTTCTTTCCACAAGAAGTAAATTAGTTAATTCACTGTATTTTTTCATATTGCTGCACTCATTTTGCTATGCTCATCAAGACAGACACTGCACAGAAGGAACGAGGTTTCCCAGGATCTTAAATTAGGGGGCAGCTTCACCCATTTAAGAACCTCTCCTAGACTGGGTCCCACGGCTCAGTGCGACCCACCAGAGGAATGCCTGGCCAGCCTCGCAGCAAACAGAGGTACTCAGCCCAGCCCAGCCCAGGACCCCAGAGCTGCTCATCAGGGACTGACCAGCATAGCTGCAGGACCTTGGAGAGCTTGGATTCCCCCCACCAGAGCACAGAGCGTGCACAAGCTCCATACTTCAGTGGAGCAGCCCACGCCAAATCCTAGAACTCGCAGGACCTGCCCAGCAAGAAGCAAGGCTGTGGTACTTTAGGCCTGGGACTCGCACAGGCTTGCCTGGTACAGTGGAACCCCTGAACTCCTTGCAGCCAGACATAGGGTTAGGGTGGCGCCACATTCCGGGGTACAGTCTGCCTAGCTCCCTGGAACCAGGAGGCCTTGGCCCGCACCTGGGAAGGCTGAGGTTCCACACACACACCCCGGGAGGCTGCCCTCACTTGCTGTGCACAAGATCCAGCTGTACTGGGTCCCGCAGCTCAGCACGATCCACAAGGGGAACACCCAGTCAGCCTCGCAGGACACAGAGCCACATAGGCTCTAGAAGAAAATGACAAAATGAAAGACCAAGAGGCAATCTCAGTCCCCCAACCCACTGAGATAAAAACCCAAGAGACACTGAAATTGAAGACAAGGGGAGTCACACAAATGGACTTTCTGAAATGATAGAAAATGCAGTAAAGAAACAGCTCAATGAAGCTACAGAGAAATTCAAATCAGAAATATTCTCTCAGCTAAAAAATGAAATAAGAATCATTATTAAAGAAATATGTCTATCTAAAGAAGAGCAAGATAAAAAAAATACAAGAACTTAAGAAAATGATCCAAACTTTGAATGAATAATATGAGACACAAACAGAATGCATGAAACAGATGCAAAGGGAAATGCAGGAAATGAAAAATTCCATGTAAAGTTTGAAAAACCGCTTGAATGAAGCTGAAGATAGAATCTCAGATCTTAAAGAAAGCATGGAAGATCACGGTCATGAAAGAAAAGATCTCTTAAAAATAGTGAGGAACCAAGAAACAACAATTCAACAGCTCCAAGATGATGCCAATAGAAATAACGTAAGATTAGTAGGCATAAATGAAAAAGCAGGGGTCAATACTAATGACCTAAGAAGAGTATTCACAGAAATAATAGCAGAAAACTTTCCAAACATGGAAAGAGAATCTGAAATACAGGTAACTGAGGCATACAGAACCCCAATTAACTGCAACCAAAATAAATCCTCACCCAGACATGTAATAATAAGGGTGTCAGAAATACAGCACAAGAACAAAATACTAAAAGCTGTCAGAGAAAAGAAACAGATCACCTACAAAGGAAAGCCTATCAGAATCACGGCAGACTTCTCAACACAAAACTTCAAGTCAAGAAGAGCTTGGAGTGAAGTATTTCAAATCCTGAAGAAAACAACTTTCAACCCAGATTGATGTACCCTGCAAAACTATCCTTAAAAATTGATGGAGAAATAAGATACTTTCATGACAAAGAACAACTGAACAAATTTATGGCCACCAAATCAACTCTACAAAGAGTACTGAAAGACACTATAGAAAGAGACAGAAATAGTCACAATCTTAAGAATAACAGCAAAAGCAAACCACTAAGTAGGGCAAATAATTAAACAGAAAATGTAGAAAACCAACAACAGAAAGATATCATGACAGGGATGAGCCAGTACATATCAGTTTTATCAATCAATGTAAATGGTCTCAACTCACCAACAAAAAGAAGCAGACTAGCAGAGTGGGTTAAGAAACAAAATCCAACAATATGCTGTATACAAGAAACACATTTCACTCAAAAGGAAATTCACAGAATAAAAATCAAAGGCCAGAAAACAATACTCCATGCAATAGGAACCCAGAAAAAGCAGGAGTAGCTACTATGTTTGCAGATAATGCAAACTTCAAACCGAGAATGATCAAAAGAGATAAAGAAGGTCACTACATACTTGTTAGGGGAAAACCTCAAGAGGAAGAGATTACAATCTTAAATATATATGCACCGAATATGGGAGCACACAACTATGTAAGACAATTCTTCATAGATATGAAAAACCAAATAAAAAATAATACAGTTATAACAGGGGACCTTAACACCCTGTTGTCACAGAGAGACAGATCAACCAAACAAGAAATCAGCAAAGAACAGAACTGAATCAAACTTGTGAAAAAATGGACCTAGTAGATGTGTACCGAGTATTCCACCCAACATCAGAATACAAGTTCTTCTCAGCTGCACATGGGTCACTCTCTAAAATTGATCATATACTCGTCCACAAAACATGCTTAAGTAAATGCAAAGGAACTGAAATAATTCCATGCTTATTATCTGACCATAGCGCAGTAAAATTGGAAATGAATGGCAAAAAACCTTACAACAACCATATAAACACATGGAAATTATATAATACTCTCCTAAATAACCAATGGGTCACAGAAGAGGTTAAAGAAGAAATGAAACAATATGTAATATTGAATCAAATTACAAATACAAATTACTGGAACCTACGGGACACAATGAAAGCAGTCCTCAGAGGGAAATTTATAGAACTAAACTCCCACATCAGAAAAACGGAAAGAACACACATTAACAAACTAATCCTGCACATCAAACTTCTAGAAAAAGAAGAGCAACTCAAACCCAAAGCCCAAAGAAGGGAGGAAATTATCCACACCAGAGCAGAAATTAATGCAATTGAAACTAAGACAACAATACAAGGAATTAATGAATGGAAGAGTTGGTTCTTTGAAACAGTAAATAAAATTGATAAACCCCTAGCAAACCTTATCAAGAAGAGGAAAGACAAAACTCAGATTCATGAAATAAGAAATGAAAAGGTGAAATCACTACAGACCTGGAGGAAATGCAGAAGGTCATCAACACCTACTTTGAAAACCTTTACTCACATAGATTTGATAACACAGAAGAAATGGAC
>RJWM01023253.1:0-32444 GCA_004363535.1 Dasyprocta punctata
CAAGTGCAAAAAAATGAAAGTTGCATTTTGGTTGGAGAATAGAGAGTGTACATCCAGTATTAGTGGATAAAAGGGAACTATATATAGGAGAGTCAATAAATGTTGAGTTACTAGTATGAGTTTTTACTGTTTTCTTGTGCCAGTGAAGTAGAGAGAACAAGGTCATCAAGTCAGAGAAGATGAAAGCAGTGTTGAAAGCTCCAGAGAGGTGAAAAGTAATGAGTAAATGACCTGGAAAGTGGAAGTTTGGGTGAGAGTTATAAAATATGGATGTCAAGCAGCTATGAGTCACTGGAATATAAAAATTATGAATTTAAAATGCATCTGATCAAAATGTTCATTTCTGTGCTCCAGCCCTATGTGGCTTTCTGTTTCCAAGAACAGAAGATATCTAGATTAACATAGCTTTGAGTTTAGGCACTTAAGTATAACGGAGCGAGAGTCAGTTTTGGTATTGAGAATGTGTGTAGAGCAGTGGCCACAATGATTGCAGAATTTGAGCCCATAAGGAAAACAGGATTTGAGATGAACAACACAGTGGGAAAATAACGTTGGGAGTATTCTTAGCAAGCATTATTATATGAGTGTATTGGTGTTTGTCAAAGTAGAACAGTTGTATTGGAGAGGTAGAGTACTGCGGTATATCTGAAATTAAGATCACCAACAAGTTTCAGTTTATTGGTAATGGCAAGTCCTAAATTGCCCCCTGGATATAAGAAGTGAAGAGCCAAACAAAAGGTTTTGGGAAGAGAGGGGCTAGAAGATAGAACATATGAAAGATTATACAACTACATATTGAAATAAAAATATGTGATTGGAATAATTATAAGCAATGATTGTGAAGATAGAATTAAAATGTTCAAGAAGCAGGATGAAAGGTCTGGAGACAAGCTGAGATTGAAATAGAGGAATGAGAGAACATGTATGTTACTGGTTACTCTGTGAAGGTGGAGGTAGTTAAAATAGCTAAAATAGTCACTATAGAAATCAAGCACAAGAAGAAAATACACTGGAGTGGTGAAATGGAAATGGGAGAGAATATTACTGAATTGAAAGTCCAGCAGGGAAAGAGCTGTGCTCCAAATAGTCAGGTCACAAGTATAGTAAGAATGAAAAAAAAATTCATAGATTTGTTTAAAAACATAAGGAAGTATCTTTTGGAAGAATATGAGTTCTATAAGGATCAGGGGAAATGTTTTGCAAGTTAATAAACAGGGTCATAAAAAGGAACTCATAGAACTCAGGCCCTTAGAAGTTAGCCCATTCTCCAAAACAAGATTACTTTGAAAAGAGTCATAGCCACTCAAAATAGACTTGCAACCCTAGAAAGACATTATTATATTTTCTTACATCATTGAGATTTTGGATTTGTATTATTATAGTATAATTGTCCAGGTGATTCAGCATTCTTACCATTTCCACATGAAATATTCCTATGGCTATAGATGATTGGAAAAGATTGATCATATGAGTATGTATGGAATTTCCATTAAAAATATCCACAGTATGGTCTATGTCTTCCTGCCAGAAACTTTTGAATTTTACTTTTAAAAAGAATTCAAAGAATTAACTCTTAATTTTTCATACTCGCACATTTGTTCTTGCATTCCTGTTTCCACACAAGTGTCCACTGAACTCTCTTAGAGTTTATTCCTATATAATGTGACACGATGGTGAGTTTCAGCTGAAACTTTCTGTCTTTTAAACAACAAGGAGATTATTCCATACAAATTATATGTACCATCAGAGCTAATTGTAGATGATTAACTATTGTTATTCAGTTACCAAAAGTGTTGAACATCCTCCTTATAAAAATACCAAGTTGCTAGGTATGTATACGCCATGTAAGAAGAGTTACACAAGAGAGGTTTCCATCAACAAAAGTCTGAAATAGCTAACTGATGGCATATGTAGCAGGTGCATTCTGCCTGTTCCCCACATTTACAAAAATAAATCAGAGATTATTTTATTGAAACAAGATAGTGAACTTATATATTATTATATGAATTTGGTAATTGTAATGAATATGCTTGTGCTTCTTATTTTAAAGGCTTTTCAATAGCCTGAAGTTCAGCTAACTCACTTTTCATCTTGCCGATAAGGAAGCTCTTTCCACTAACATGAAAGTAAAACTGTAGTTAATCTCATTGAAAATTTAGATAATGTTTTCCTATCCTCTTTCCCTTTTTTATTTAATTAACTATGAACTGTACTATCTTAAATCCTGAGTGAATTGTTAGAATTAAAAATGAGTTAAAATGTGGGATATGCTTGCTGCTGCCTTCTTAATAAAGTGATTATCGTTAACAGGTTTTGAGATCTATTATAGGTATTTATCTTTAATTAATTCTGTTAATTAGTTTGACATCTATGGTTGGATGAAGCCTCTGAATGATATTCTTAATTCTTCTGGCATATTACACTGATTTTTGGAGTGTAATGTTGCTTTTTTTTTTTGTTAGTATAGCCTCAGGAGGAATAATGAAATAATGTAAGGTTTTAAAAAATGAAATTCATGAATAGAGCAATTTGTGCATTTGGAAAATGTTTTCACCATCCCACTCAGGAGGACCATGTGATATTATTCAGTGATGCACAAGTTAATCCATCTTTTATAGCCTTTAGATGGACAGAATAGTGTATGGCCCTGGGATACACCGTCTACTGACTTGGTATTGGTGAAAGCCACTTAGCCTGAATTAATGCATCAGTTCAACCCTGAAGATATGAAATCATTCAGGTTTCTAAAAAGAAGTAAGAATAATATTGGTCTCAAGCCCTAATTTCACACATCATCACTCAAAGCATCTTCAGTGTTCACAACGTATTTTAAATCCCATTTATCAGCATTCTTAAGACTGATTCAGGGCATGTTTTGTTGTTGTTGCTGCTGTTGCTGTTTCTGTTTCGTTTTAATTACTGTCATTGGTATTACAGCATAATTAACATTTTTATTATTCTTTTTATTGAGTCAACTGAAGTAAAGCTAGGCTATGAGTCGTTGGCAGGTACTCTTCCTCTTATTTCACTGAAATTTTCTCATTTTTCATACAGATTGTGTGACCATCTGTCTCAATTTCCCATCTCCAAGTTAAGTGTTTGCCATATAATGGATTTGGAAAAAGTAAACCCCTTCCTAAGATACTTTATAGCAGGTAGTACATAAAAATAATAGCTTATTAATGGCATGCAAATTGCTGCAGAAAGTTAAATTGACTTCTGTAACATTTGAGCTAATCTATTTATTAATTGACGTTTTTCCTCCATTTATGGTCTATACAGTCATAATTTGATTGGTTCTCTGATCTTTATCAAAGAACTGAAGTGTGAGCTTGAATACATAGGCTTTTTATGTGCCAGAAACTGCCTCATTATCAGTCATCAATGCAGCTGCCTCCTGGTAGGCAAAACAATTGAGCAAGGTAATAACCTAACTATGAGGCTGCAGCTAGACTGCTTTTATATGTATCCAACTGTGAAGTCAAGTGAGGCCATTCATTTATGCTCATTCAATGTCATCTTATTACAGCTTTGCAGGGACTTTGGGCCACTAGGGGATGTCTATTTAGGGCACTGAGAAATTGGTCTCAAGGATACAGAGTGATGGGTGAATTCCTAACCACATATATTCCTGCACCTCATTAATCTCGAGATTACTGTAGTTTTAATTTTAGAATCAATTGTGGTAAAAATACTATTAGAGTCTTTATTCAGCTGTTTTTAGTTCTAAGAAAGAGGAAGAAGGAAATTAAGGTCAGTAATACAGATCAGTGGTGGTGAACCTATGGCATGCATGTTACTGTGTTTTTCTTTGAAGAGAGAAAATGTTAATGCTTTTTCTAAACTAAAACCTCAGTATTCAGTGCTTAATTGCAGTGCTGGCACTTTGCAATAAATAAGTGGGTT
This sequence comes from Dasyprocta punctata, assembly GCA_004363535.1. NCBI lineage: Eukaryota > Metazoa > Chordata > Mammalia > Rodentia > Dasyproctidae > Dasyprocta > Dasyprocta punctata. The sequence continues at coordinate 3,907 of RJWM01023253.1, forward strand.
TTGGGTTGCAGTTTGGGCACTCGGTCTTTAAAAGTTTCCTCGTCACTGATACCGATAAATAAAAGCTCTGAGACTGGAACTTGGGATTTTTGAGAAATATGTTGGGTTCAACATGGTGGAAGTTTAAAATATTTTTGATCGTTCAAATACTATACAAAAGGGTTGTGCTGTAAAAAGATAATTTAATATTGGATAGTGAACATTTATTATTTTAAATAAAATATAGTATTTAGGCAATATATTCTTCTAGGATCTTGCAATCTAGATAAATAAGTGTTCAAATCATTATTTTGATTACTGGAATAAAATGATTGAGGCGTATATATACCAAATAAATCTATTTTACTGCATGAAATTCATTTGATTAAATTAAATGAAAATATTCACTTTTGACCTTCTAAATAAAGGTCAAGCCTAGCTTTAGACAAACACATTTTAATAAACCACAAATCAATAATTTTTAATATAATTATCAGTTAAACAGTTATTCACATATCTGTAAACTGAACATAATTTCACTTTGAAGGATACATGACTATTGTTTGTCCCTTGACAATAGTCTTCTCAGTCAGCTTTGGATTGATTTAACTTTTTTGATTTGATGATTATTTATTTTATTTATTTTGTTTATCACCTAAAAGAATAAAACAATCCTGCATATCAATTACTGAATAAGAAACAAATATTGCATTGCTGGATGGTTTATCGGTTATGACTGCCACAGAATATAAACTTAAATAACATGATCTCATTTTTTTTACATGATCTTATCTTTCTAACTTCAGTACAGTTTGTTTTAGGGTAAAATGAATGTAAATATTTTTTTTAAATGTAGTTATGCTTTAAATAACTTTTTAGCTTATTCTGAAATTTGATTTTCAATTTTACAGCAAATCTTTTACAGATATCATGAAATATAGTTTGATATTAATAATTAAGCATATATAAATTCATTTTAACATGTTCTAATTGTAATCTTTCTAAAATTAGTTTATTAAGAAAGAACAATTAGTTCAAAATTTATAACTCAAAAATCTCATTAAAATTTTCATATTAACAAGAATATGCTAAATTTTACATTATTAAAAAAGAAAACAGAGTGAGTTGTTACAGGTTAAATATGGAATTGAAATTCTGGAGTGCTATTGCAAAGTAGTATTAACTACAGATAGTAATGATGTACTGTACACTTCAAAACGCTAGAATAGAAGATTTTAAAAGATTTTATTATAAGAAATAATAAATGGTCTAGGAGATTGATTTGCTTAATCGCATTTAAAAATTGGACAAGGTCCACTTAGTGAAAAATTGTGTTACCTATTAATCTGTAAATTTTTTATGTTCCAGTTACAATTTATTTTATTTTACTTAAGTGTGTGGTCTCAAGGTAGACCCATTTACCTGGAAATGTCTCAAGCATAACTTTTAATGGCAGAGTAGTACACTGATGTATAAAAAAATCATATCTTATTTATCCATTCATCAGTTGATGGGCATTTGAGCTGTTTTCAAAATACAGCTGTTACAAATTGTGCTGCTATAAATATGGGTGTGCAAACATTGCTGTGGCATGATGCTTTTAACTCTTTTGAAATAGACCAAGAAGGGGAATAGCTGGGTCAGATGGAACCTCTAGCTGTAGTTTTGGAGGAATCTCTCCACACTGATTTCCACAGTGGTTGTCCCAGTCTACACTCCCAGCAATGGTGGTGAAAGATTCGTTTTTCTCCACAGCCATACCAACATTTGTTATTGGTTGATTTCTTGATTCCAGCATTTTTCTGGATTTGGAATCCCAGCATTGTTTTAATTTGCATCCCTTAAATGACAAGTGATGTCAAACTTTTTTTTCATATATCTATTTGCCACTTTTACTTTTTCATCTCAGAAGTGTCTGTTCATTTCAGATGCTCATTTTTGGATTGTCTTTTTAAATTTGGGTTGGGCACACATGTGTAAATACTTCATGGTTTCTCTGGTGAGAGAAACCGAAAGTGTAAATGAGGACCAAAATATATAATAGATATTGAGAAATGGGAAGAAAATGCTCAAAAGAGGAAACAAGGAAGGCTGGGTTAGTAAAGCAGGGACAAGGTTTTTAAAAAACAGAATAGAAGGGAAAAATGGAAATAAAGTTTTTGTAAATAAAGAGAGAGAAGTGGTTGAAAGGAAAGAGTGGGAAAAAAGAAAAATCAAGATTATACTATATACAGGTCCAAATTCCGTAAGATGAATGTTACCATTGTGTCTATCTAAAAGGTACCAAAAACTAAAATAAAAACAACAAAAATTAAGTTTACAAAAAGAAGTTTGTACCGATTTACTTCACTTGTGTGGTTGTTTTCTCATACTGAGTGATGACTGTCCCCCAGCCCTGACTTGTTTGGGGTTATTTTGATAGAATTTAATTTTAGACTTCTGTGGAGCCTTACTTGACAAACTGTAGAATACATTGGAAAATTACATAAAGATATTTGTGATTTTTTTGAAAAATGAATTATTTTAAAATTTTATCATATTATCAAATTACAAGGGAAATACTTTAAAATCATAGTCTAACTATTCTTTGACAGAAAAATAGTTGGAGCTTTGTAGAGGTTTGAATTAGATGTTTTGTTCACCAGTGTTTAGCAGTGACTTTTGAAACTATGTGTTGGTGTGAAGCATTGAATATATATATATGCATTTTTAATGTTCCTAAGGTCATCTATTAATATTACAAATAAAACCATGGACACTTTTGCTTTTAAAGCATGATTATTAAAAACAAGCTTATTTCGCTAGATGAAGTGATATACTTCTGCCTATCCAAGCACTTGGGTGACTGAGAATCACCACTCTAAGACTGACTTTGGCAAAATAGTGAGGCCTCTTTACAAGTCAAACCAAACCAAGTAAAAACAAAATAGAAACAGAAATAAGAATTAACAGCAACTAAAACCATTAACAACAAAAATAGACTATTTTAGCTTCTAAACTGTGAATACAATTCCAGTAATACTTGGGCAAACAATGATTTTCTTTGTACTCAGAGAGCATAAAATATAATATTTTTGAAATATGGTATGTTATATAAATGCATAATTATTGCATGAGATGTATGCCATGCATGAAATTCATGATATCCACTTAATTTAGAGAGATATCTAAATATCTCTCTAAATAATTATGTGAATCTCCCCCCTTTTGTAATGACTCTCCTAGGCATTTGATCTTCAAATATTTATTGAGAAGTTGCAGTTTATATGAAGTAGCTCTAAACATCAAGATACAGTGGTAAATAGATCTGAGTACCTGCTGCTATACAATTTACACTTTTCTTATGTATTGTGTGTACATAGGATGTGGCAAATGTCAAACAAGTAAATAACAAGAAAATTTAATTGCTCCCTAGGTAATGCTTCTTAAAAGTAATGCCAAACTCTGTCACTGGCTGTAATGTTACTTTATTCTGTGTCTTCAGGAAGGTAAATTTTAAGCTGAGACCTGAGACATTAAAAGGAAACAACCAGTTAGAGGTCTGGTAGAGAAATTAAAAAAGATAAAAAAAAAAAAAAAAAAAAAAAAAAAAGAAGGAAGCAGTGTGTTCTAAGACCTCAAGGCAGAAGTGATATCAGTGGGGTTAAGGGACAGAGGCAGAGACACAATTCTACTAGCATGGTGTCAGCCAAGTGAGCAGAGAGAGGCGGCCTGGAGCAAGAGGCATGGGCAAAGGTCACACTCTGCAGGACTCTGTGGGACAGGAAGGTGGTTTTTTTTTTATAAATGCGATGGGAAGCCATGCTAAAATTGTAATTGGTAAAGTACAACTCATGATATTTTTTTCATAGTATTGGGGATTGAACCAGTTCAGATAGAGATACAGACAGAGACAGATAGAGATGCAGATAAAAAAAGAAAGAGATAAAGGCAGAGAGTTTTTTGGATCCAGTTAGGCTGCCCAGGTTAGTTTCAAACTTGTCATCCTCCTGCTCAAGTCTCCCAGATAGCTGGGATTATAGACATGTGCTACTACACCCTGATAGAACACAACTTTTAAAAGAGTATTTTGACTATTCATAATCATAATGCACCATTGATATCAGAGCCTAAAAGTTGAGAGACTAATCAATAATATGAGTTCTTTATAGCATTACAGTCAACATATTAAAACAAAAATGGTAAAATCATTAATGAGACATGTTTTAAAATTATTATGGACAGCATTAGCACACTAACACACAGTTACCTCTTCAGCCTGCCCCAAGCTCAGTCACTCCAAATCCTGCCTTTTCCTCTGGTGTCCACAGCTTCTATTCTATATCAGCAACATAGCATTATCGCTAATGACTTGTGTACATTGTGGGGTTTGTCGGGAGACGGTGAGCTGCTTAGGCTGAAGTAAGCAATTTCACTGGAAGCACCAGAAAGTTATATGGGATATAACATCCCCTGGAAATAATATTTAAAGACAAAAAGAGAAGGAACACTTAGAGATAAATAATTATAATTATAGTTACAATTTTGACTTTATAATCTTCAACCTAGTGTCCATTTTCTTTGAAGTGTCTACAAGTAATAATGTATGTTAAAGATTTTGCTATAGAGCTGTCATTGAGGCCTTGGAATATTATCTCTGCAGTTGTAGTACTTCCACAAGATCTACAACTTTGTTTTCCTTGCTTAAATTACCTGTTGTTAAACATGGCCCTGAGAAGTTCCACCTTATGTATAATTTTGTTTTCTTTGTTGAAGTTACCTGTGAGTCAAACATGGGCCAAAATAGTAAATGGAGAATTCCAAAATTACTCAAAGTGTTACATTGTTTACCATTCTGAGTGGCAAGGTTCAGGGGTTGTGAATTATCACTTTGCTCACCATATTCAAGATGGGTAAACTGATTTCCCATTAATCATTTCCTAGATATCTTATTTATCCAATAATCTGCTTTCATAGAGCAGCTCTTGCATTTCAGTAGCCATGATGATATGTAATAATGCATAAGGCATTCATCTCACTTCTCCTCATCACTTAGCATCTCACATATCACATGAAGTACAAATATAGCACAAGGGGGTATTTGCAAGCAAGAGAGAAGCCACAATCACACATACATTATAGTGCATTACTAAATTTATTTCATTTTACTGTGTTATTGGTGATCTCTCATTGTGTTTAATTCATAAATTAAATTTTGTTATCAATGTTTATGTGAGGAATACATTATAAATGAGTCAGTACTTTAAGTGGTTTCATGCCTCAGATGGAGATCTTGGACCATTTCACCTGTACATGACAGGGATCTACTATATTTCCCCCGAAAAGCCATGAGCTTGTTTATGTGCATTTAATTTTATTAGCATGCACTACAGTAAAGCATGAATTTTGGAGGGAAGCATCTTGGTAATTTATCTGATATTTTAATAGACTATTTTATACAAACGTATTTAAAAAGCGCAACTAAAATAGACACTGTGTGATCATTTAGAGATACTCTGAAATAATTCTTCAAGGCTTATCTAGCATCACCTATAGACAGAGATTAATTCACTTCTTTGTTTTCTATACTGGAATTGCCCAAGAATTTTAGATCTAAAGGCCACAAGAATAGAATTTATTTTTCCTTCAATATCTTTAGCTCTATGTTAGATCTCAGGTGTATTTTTATTTAATTTTGTTTTTATTGAGACAGAACCATTTGGTTTTTTGACACTATGCAGAAGCATCCTTAGGACCCACGGGAACTTGGATTAATTGGTAAATATTTGGCTGCTCTAAAAAAAAATACCCTGAGGCAGCAGTGGAAGTGGACAATTTATCTCTGATATAGTGAACAGCTTCAGATAAAGTAGTATGGGATTTTCAGATTGCTTGATAAAGATTAGGTTGAGAAAGTTGTTCTTCAGCTTCTTCATACCAGAATAAATAAGCAAGGCATGGTTTAGAGGGGATTTCAAACATTGTTTAGGGGGAATTTCAGAACACTGGTATTCCAGGACTCCCTGGAGATGAACCAATTTGCAGAGATTAGTATCTGTATTCTATACTAATTTTTTTCATATGTAAACCAGGGTTTTTCAAAATAATACAGAATTTCATATGTTACAGCTATATTTTGAATATAATTTTATTGATTTATTGTTGACATAATTAAGGACTATTCTGTTATCAGAGTCTCATAATTAGTATTGTGAGACTTTCATATTTATTTAAACAGAAACTGTGAGATGTAAGGCATATTTCTTTGCTTATGGTTTTATTTTACAAAAAGGTTGGATATATACTTAGTTTTGATTGTTATCTCAAATTCTTTATTTCTAATGACAAGTCATAGTTTGTATTATTTTTATACAGCGTCATGTATTATTTTTCTTACAGATTTGTAGGAATTACTTATTCTTATTATTCTTAACTACTTTAGTTATAAGTCTTCACTGTTTTTATTCTTAGTATCTTCTCCACTGTTTCAAACTGTCTCTTTTCTTAAAATATAGACTTAGGGAAAGTAAAATAATAGGTACATTATCCTTATTTTTTCCTTTTTTGCTTTGTACCAGTTTAAATAAACCTTGTCTACTTGGTATCAAACAGATATTTTTTGCTTATTTTCTAAAACTTAACAAGAAGACTCTATATGATCATTGTTTTATTTTGAATTAACTTTGAAAGTTAGAATGTCTATTAGAATTCGAACATCAATCTAGCAAAAATTAGGTGATAGTCCCAGAATTCACCCTCAGTCTTGCTAATTGTTTCCTAAAGCTGTCTTCAAAAACGTTTGCAGCCTTGGGACCTCAGAATTGATTCTCTCATCTTTTTTCCTTCAGTCACCAGGAAGATTAGAGGTCATACTTATTTGCCTGATTGTTATCATATACATATTCTCATTTCTGACTCCATCTGCAACCAAATAAGATAAATTACCAATAACAGATGCCCTTTCTTTGTACAAAGGCATGATTTTTGGTTTTGGTATGAAGTTCCTCCTCTATCTCTGTAATTGAAGCACAGTTCCAATATTCTCATTTCACAAATAAAATTTTACTCTTCTTTTAGAACAAGTTCAGAGCTTCTTAAACTTTACACGCTTGGGGTTTAGCCAGGAATATTGTACAATTGCAATTTTAAATCACTGTGTCTGGTGGGCTTTTCATAGCAGTGTGTATTTCACTGATAACAAACTACCAAGGCATACCAATTCTGTTGGCTTTAAAACCACATTTTGAGTGGCAAGTTTCTAGCATTGTCTGGTTCATTTTAAAAAATTTCCCCCCACCATTTTGTAACATAATTGTAATTATCCAACCAGATTGTAAGCTCTGTGAGGAGAGTTATATGGTATTCGTATTTGTGTGTGCATATGTATACTTTTCTATCTGCTTTCAACAGTATCTTTCATTTTTAGAAATCCTTTCTTGATATCATTTTCTAATTAACTTTATGGACTGAGTTTTCATTGATATGAATAATTAAGGAAATCTCAAAGTAAGCAACACATCTTATATTTTAGATGGTGTGTGACTGTATGATGGGTAGTGTAGCACATTATATTTGTAGGGAATGGAAGTAATGAAAAGAATTTCCTTTGTAAAGGCGAGTATAGTGACTCTCAGAAACAAATCCAGCAAAGTATAGTAGAATACACAGTGCATAAGGAGAGACATTTGCAAGCTCAACTGGTTAATATAAAAACAAAGTAAACATATGGAGTAATAACCAAAAGATTTGATTGGTATCTAGAGACTATGGGAAGACCAGAATGCTTATAAAAAATGCCAGACTTGAGCAACTACAATCAAGAAAGAGAATTGAACGGCCCTGCTCTGCAAATTGCTCTTGGTGAAATTTTTAACATCCTGTTGAAATACACATCATATCCACATATACAGTAATTTAAGTAAAAGAAGCAGATAAAATGAATTAATGATGTATAGACATTTACCTGAATGCAAGCATCTTAAGTGTATAAAATGCCTTAATAGCTCATCATATAAAATATAGCTGAAGTGAAATGACTTCTTAAAAATATGAAGGACCTGGTAAGATAAGTCATTTATTTTTCATGGACTGCTGGTGCCAAACATAAATACTGAGATCATCTTGACCTACACAGAGTCTTTGTACTCTATGCCTATGTATGAGTTCTTATCAGAGGACTGGGAATTTGCCAAGCCTTATATAAAACAGCAATGACTTTTAAGGCCATTCAGGCCATTCCATCTACTTTGAAATGAAATTAGGCTTCTTTTTATAGGTTCGAAGCCACCTAAATTTGACCTCTATCTAACACATCTTTATCCATCAAAATTATCAATACTGTGAGTGAGAGGTAGAAAGTTTAGAGTCAGTCACCAGAACTTATAATTCATAAGGTCTTTTATGAAGGTTTTTCAGATAAATTGGTTTTGCAAATACATGTAGAGAGAAATAATTAACTTTGAGAGTCACAAAGAGAAAAGAATATATATGTAAGCTACTGGGGACCTGGCCTAGGTCCCCAATCTCCCAAATGAGTGTAAGGCAAAGGCTTAAATAAATGAGACAAGTGGTATGATTTTTAGTGCTCCAGGAAGATCAAAACCCTCTGCAGAGTTCTTGACTCTGGTGACTAAAACAGGGAGTGTCTCTGGGTGACCTGTATTTATTTAGTATTCAAACAAGGAAGGGGTTAAAGTAGAAAATGCAGGAAATCTGACCAGGACCTCGGGAGGGGTACAAGGACCCCTCCAAGTAACCGACTATGTTAACTTAGAGGAATCATCCTAGGAGAAAGTCTCCAGCTGAGTTTTGCTACGGAGTGAAATGCCTGCTGCTACAATCTCTATTTTATTGATTGGAGTTGGAGCCAGATGTCCTCAGCTGTAGCCCATCCTGCCCTTTGAAACATCTCTTTGTTCTCAGTTCAGTCATGCCCGGGCCATGCCACAGCCCTGCACGTGTATTCAGATTCAGAGGCTCCAATATAGGCAATACAAGATTTTCTTCCCTTATAATCCATTCATTTTCCTTTCTGTTCATTTAAAATAAACATGGAGAGGTGGTCTTCCATAAGACAAAGAGACAGATGCTTTGTTTACCTAATTAAGTAATTATTCTCATAATTTGCATTTTTACCTTGGTACATACACATATTTGCTTGTAGGTGTTTTACTTTGTAGGTTATGAAATCATTCAAGTCTCACTTGCTGGGTCATAGAGACTTAACAATATGATGCTGCTTTCATTTTAAGTCGCAAGCAGATGGAACACAGTAAAAGAAAGGGGTTTCCTGGAAAATGCAATAGTTTGAGGAACCAGAGACAGAAGAAAATGAATTGGTCCATAGCCAAGAGAATTTCTACATGGACTTGATGAGAAAATAAAGAAATGTTTTGCAGATGGGATTCTGGGTATCTTGTTGAATGTATGAACAGCTAATAAAAATTACATGATTGGTCTGTATGTTATGTTTCTTCTCACTCCTGGTGGTAATGATTAAAGTTTTATGTTATATTGCACATAACAAAAGTCAACGTTGAGCTTTTCACCCAAACTGATCTTTGAAAAGCCGAAATGCCACCAGTCCTTGGAAGGCCATCTTTCTGAACATTGAGGAATTTCAAAACAATGGCAGTGTGTCATTTTATATTCTTTCTTTTTTCTATTTGGTCCAGTTACTGAATGATACTTCAGATAGTACAGATGGTGACCAAGCAGCAAACCCTCATGCACTTTCTTCCCTCTTCCTAGCAATGCTTTGAGTCTCTTTTATTGTCAAGGGGACTTCGTTAACTATGAGGCTAAACATGTATCCTAGTTCCCTAGCTTCCTGTCCTCGTTAGATTTAGGGCAGCATTCTTGTAAACCACAATACAAACATCAGCAAGCAATTTAGAAAAAACAATTGAAAATGATTTATTGTTTTTAGCACGAACAATACAAATCATAGTATTTATGCCATTGCATTCTCAAATAATTTAAGACTGCTAAATGAAAGTTATTTTGAGTTCTCAATATAATATTTTTATTTTACCTACTGACCAAGTTGACTAAATATTTTCAGTACATTCTGTTCTGAGTAGCTAAGTGCTGAAGTTTATTATCTCCTTTAGTGTTTGCATGCATTTTCAAAACTATTTCTTCTTTCTGATGTTAGCAATACTTTTGTATGAACGAAATTTGTGTCTCCTCTGCATTATTTTCAAATATTTTGATTTTTTGGAACTTCTTTTGGTCCTCATGCCCATTGGTACATTAGAATTAATTTCCTGCTCCTACCAATGCAGACACAATTTATAGAGAAGATTGTCTACCATCTATGATTTAAAATGGCACATTGATCTAAATTTCCCCTGTAAGTAGCAACAACAGTAACTGCAGAAACTACCAAAGTATGTCCTGGATTAGAATAGAAAGCAGTAGAACTCTAAACATACTAAGATTTTGTTACGATTGTCATCCATAATGAATCGTGATTTGCAAATATTTTAGTAGAAAGTAACATCCTGATATACAGCCATTGTTGGCAAGAGCCCAGCCTTTCAAGGTATCTAGCAGAGTAGGAAGGCAATTTATTACAATAGATGCTACATTCATTGGCCATTTCCTATATGCCAGATACATAAAATAAATAAATGCACGCTACAGATCATTACATTTATTAATTATTCTAATTAATAAAAGTAACACAAAACCCCACAGTATTGATGAAGTATGTATAGCATAGTAATTGTAGCTTTGAGGAACCTGATGCAAACCAAGTAAATCAGATAAAATCTCACAGCTACTGAATGAAAAGTTGAAAAATCTATGAGTTCCAAATTTCCTGTTATGATTGATTAGTTTGGTGAACATTGTTTTCTATCTACACAGCATGCATCTTGTTATTGCTTCTATTACCTCTGAATGTTTTAGAAGGAATTAAGTTGCCTTCAACTTCAGATATGGGTACTGATTTACTATAATTCAGTAAGTATGCATTATCTATTTTGTAATCTCCTGCCTCAGCATTTAGTGATTTAAAGTAACAAGAAATTTATCACTTCCTATGTTTCTTGTAGGATGTCTGAAGATGACCACTAGGCTACAGGGGCACAGTCATATGCTTCACTTTATGGCTAATGCTTTTAGCATTGATGACTGATAGTGCGAGCTCATCCTGAATAGCCTCTCCCTCTTTTTTCTCTCTCCCTCTCCCTCCCTGTCTGGTTCATCCCAGAGCTTTCCCTCTCTAGTTGTCCTGTGTATTTTCCTCTGTCATTCCTTCTTGTAGCGCCTCCATCAGGGTTACCAAACTTCTTACATGGTAGACCAGTGAATCCAAAGACTCGAAAGGGGAAAAGATCAAGCCTTGCATAGTTCAAAGATTACTTAAAGTTGTTGCACAAGTTTCCTTGCCTAATCACTCATCCACAGTGATTGGATTAGGGGAGACATGGAAATTTAGTTGAGGAAAGATTAGCAGAGCCTAGAAATATTAGATAATTTGGCAAGAGGGAATTATTTTCCTCCAGCAATAGATAAGGTAGACAGGCATCAACCTGAGAATTAAGGTGACTCTAGAAGGTTAAGAAGAAGCTTGAAAAGATCCTCAATATTAACAAATTCTGGACTGTAGTACTAAGGATATAGAGCACATATTTTGAGTTTGGGGGCCACACATTTCAATGGCAAGTACTAAATACTGCCATTTTAATGTGAAAGCTGACAGAGACCAAAGTAAGCAAACGTGTGTGCTGATTTCCAACAAAATTTCATTAAAACAATAGATTATAGGCTTTGGGGCTATATTTTTCTAATACTTGGTTTAAAAGATTAGAATAACCACAAATTTTTTTAAAAAAGAATAAGGAGGAAGAGGAGGAAGAGGACGATGAGGAGGGCAGAAATTTTAATACCTGGGTACTATAGACTGTAATTTGTCTCAGCTACCATATGAACAGTATCCTTAGACAACAACTAGAGATTTTCATTTTAAAAAATGTGGTAGATGATTGTAATGTGCAGGTAAGGCTGGAAACACTGGTTTAAAGTGATTATGAACAGGCCAGAAAAAATCAGAAAGCACTGACCTATTAAAAGAGGGGGAGGAAATGTAGCAAAGGAGAGCGAAAGAAAATTAAGACTTCGTCTCAAGAATCATGCTAAAACATCTCAAGAAGCAAGGAAGATGATAATAATAATATATATATTTAATATTTTGTTCATATTATAAATTTAACATGAATTTACATATGATACTTATGAATACCCATTTAAATACACACTTTTAAAGTCCCTCTTTTGTCAGAGATGACTAAACTGACAAATGCAGATGTAATAAATTGCCAAACATCACAAAGTATGCAATGGCAGAATTGAAAAGGTCCAGTTTTAGAGTACTGCACTTTGTTCAAGTGTGTTAAGAAGTCAAGAAGAATGTTCATTGTCTATAGAAAAATAAATGCAAAGTTTGCTTTAACATAAGTCTCAGTGACTGAGAAAAACCAAATAAGCATGTGCAAATTGGGGGAATGTAAGGATGCCAGAAGTAGTATGTTAAATGTCATTCTTCTATGAAGTTTCATTGGTGAGTGGAATATAGAACTTTATACCTTCAATCAAGTTTATAAAAAGAAAGTTCATTTGTAACAAAATAGAATGTGTATAGAATTTGGGTACCTATTATCTTATTCAAATTCTGAAGGAATTTAACAGAAAGACAATTTAAAAAGAACACATGACATATGAAGCAGAGGATTTGAAAGGTGAGACACTTGGGATTCATAACAAAAACGAGAGGCTTAGCCTTAGCAGAACAAATGTTTTATTTATTTTTACAAAGAGAAATAACAGCATGGACATTGACACAATTGGTATGCAAGCTGATTTGTAGATAAAGGTCCTGGATTCCTATTTGAGAGTTTTTGTTTTCCCTGCAAGTGAACTACAAGAGGAAGACCACATACAGGAATGGATGTGTCCATAAAAAGGAGGAATTAGGGCTGAATAAAACAGCAAAAAGGTGAAATAATCTCTGTAAATACAGAACAGTGAGCTTAGCTGGGAAAATTGATGCGATTGCTCAGCATTGTTGCTGCACACTTGTGGTGGGATCCTGAATTCCAGAACTCTGTTGGTTACACAATGCGAATTGCTTCATGGTTAACACAGTTATCTGGCAAAGGTCTTGGAAAAAGTTTATCATCATTCAGAGTGAGGATTAGTGTTTGGAAGGGCTAGATTACCCTTAGTAGATTGAGATAATGATGTAAATATAACATCACGTACTTACGATGAACAATTCGGAAATACAGAATTCTATCATGCTTCTTAAATCTCTCTCTGTAATTAAACTTTCAACACCACTTACTTATTGTGTTAAATAATCAAATGCAGGCTTTCAAAACCTGTAATGCTAGATTTTTTTCTCACCTACCAACTTTTTACCCAAAATTATAAAGCCAAACTTTAAAAAAATTAACTTTAGTGAGAAGAGAAAACAGATGCCATAGTTTTAATATATAAATTTTCTCAAATTAATTGTAAAATAATGGCTTTTAAAACGTAAAAGTAAAACATTGTTCATTAAACTAAATAGGTATCGAAGTAATTAGAAAAATCTTCAATATTACTTTATCTGAAACACAATAAGTATTAGAAGATATAGGGGAATTCTAATACAGATAAAAGAAAACTCTTTCAGTATACTTTGGCACGCTTTATTTTGTTTGTTTTTTTTTTGTGGTTCCCAGGATCGAACTCACAACCTTGCGCTTGCCAGGCAGGTGCTTAAACTGCTGAGCCAAATTCCTGGCCCATAGTATACTTTATAATTTACATTTTCTTAAATAAAACTGAAAGAAAAAATGAAAAATAATGTTTCAAATAACTTACATAAAATAGAATACACATGTATTATATAGTATATATTTTAATCTCTGCATAATTTCTTCTGTGATACTAAAAATATTAATAGATTGATAACAATTATTTTTAAATTACCTCATTCTATTAATATGTTTTTACTATAAATAAGTGCAGTACAGAAGATAATTATAATATAAATATGCTTAATTTATATTTAAGTATCTTAATTATTTAATCTATCCTTTTAGTAATCTTTTTGTGAGGATTTATAAGACATATAACAAGAAAAGGGACTTGGTGTTTTGATGAATACCTGCAATCCTAGCAATTAAGAGGCTGAAGCAGGAGGATTGTAGTGAGTTCAAGGGTGGTCTGAACTACAAAGCTATTCTGGCAAAGGTCTAGCAAGAAAAAAATTGTCTTCATTCAGGATTTTGCCAGAATAGTGTTTGAAAGGACTAGACTACCATTAGTAGGTTACTAGACTGAGATAGTGACGTGAAGGATCATTACTGGCATTATTCATCTCTCTCAAAAGGAAAAAAGAACAAAATTTGTTCTTAGTCTTTATTTTATTGGTACTGAGAATCGAACTCAGGGCCTCATACTTGCCAGGCAGGTGCTGCACTGCAGAGCTATATCCCTGGTCCCCTTTACCTTTATTTTTGACTCTTGCAGAAAACTGGAAAGAAAGATGTACAATTTGAAGTACACAATTTAGACGAGCAAAGATGGGAGAGGAGAGGGGAAGGGAGGAGACCAAAGGTGGAGACAGAGCACAGTAGTAATAATTATTCTAAGAGGTGTGCTGTAACAAAAGACAGAATTTTAAAAGGATTTTTTTCCTAAAAATCTGGTCAAGCTAATGGTCTCTTTCTCATTTCCCTACTCCACAGCCGTGAATTAAATTATCAACACCTTCACCAAGCAGTTTTCTACACAAATATCAACTGCTTTGCAGGAGGAGAAAAAGGTATATTCTGGGTAGAAGAAACAAAAAGTGGTTGGTGTACCTGAAGAGCATAAGAGGGAGAATAAAAGTATTGTGTTAAGGGAGCAAATTCCCTAAATGCCCGAAAAAAGAATGTCCATTGGATTCATTTCTTTGAGTATAGATCCACCACTCTTATATGAAGTAGTTAAGCATTTTGTGGGATATAACTGCGCCTCTTTAGTTCTCAAAACTTGGATTTAAATCTTGGCAAAAATAATTCAAACTAAAATTGTGTTTCTGTGTAATTCATACAAAAAGTATTGTGTGCCTAACGACCTAATACAAAACAAATTAAAAACCTGAATAATAATTAAATTACTCCTGACTTCATGCAGATGTTGTTATGTCATCCATAGGATGGAGCAAAACTATAGGACAATTTCTTCCCAGTTCAATTTTTATTGTTATTTGTATTAATTTCAAATGTACTTAGAAAAAATTTAAATTATGAATCAGAGTAAATTTGTATTTGATACATCCTCTCTTTGAGAGAACAAATAATATCAATTTTAATTTCAGGGATCAATAGAAAGTTTTTAAATGCTATTTTCATTTAAAAACCATCTGTTCACTATCTAACATACATGTATAAGGGAAACATTAGATGCTAGTTACAAACAATATTTTAACGGGAAAGAAAATAATATACTGACATTTAAGCATTATGATTGCTGAGATAGGATAAGGCCTGGATGTTATTAGGGCAAATACGAGAGCACCTAATCTGGCTGCCCAGATTATGGAAAGCTTCCAGGAAGAAATTGAAGAACCGCAAGCATTCTAACAAGACTGGGGCCTGAGGTTTTATGTGAAAGCTGGCAATTTCATGTAAGTGTTGAGGTGCTAAGACATGAAGTTTGAAAGTTGGTCTGTGAATGCCCTTCTATGCACAGTAAAGAATTTGAAAGTTTTTTTCTGAATTCTGTTGTCGACACAGAAAGATTTTTGGCAAGGAAATGAAATCAATGTTTGCATTTCATATGGATTTGTACAGTCGGCCTTTGGAGTACGGTTTTGAAAACCTGACACTGGTTGGAGGTGCATCAGGTATTGATGTAGGTCTGATAATCAAGGCACCAAAAACCAGGGATCTGTACAGCTTTGAGTGACTGACTGAGGTTAAAAAAGAAAAGGTTGGAGTGAAAGAAGAGACTCACAAACCCAATCTGGACACACGACAGATAAATGGGAAGTAAAGTAGATGTCTCATCTGTACATCAGGATCAGTACATTTGAAGAAATATTTTTGAAAGATGTATATTTATTATTGTGGCTATTGATTGTCTTCTGTAAGTATTTTAATTTAGGTGGCATCTGATACCTAGAAAACATATAACTTGTGTAAGGTACATCAACAAATGTACAATACAGTACTTTGCTTCTATAGGTAATAATACCAACTCACATGCTGGGCCAGTTGTCCAGAAAAGTCTGAGTTAACTGTCCTTTTTCTTCAAAGTGCAGTTCAGATGTTAATAGATGTATCTCTCTCTGGCTGACATTAGAAACCACACTTTTATTTACTATCTCCAAATTCCCTGTAGGTCTAGTTGCATTAGGTGCTCCTCTCAATTTGTAGGCCATTATGTTAATTGAAACTACTGACTTCTGACTGTTGATCTATTACTCTAGGAGAAGAGCATCTGTGAGGATATTAATGAGCCATTTCTGCAGTCACGTATCCTACTGTCACCCCTGACCAGAAGAGGAGAGTCCTACCCCCATCCCGAGCATCTTAGTAAGTCTGGTTTTCCTCTCACCTGTGCTTTGCGGATGGTCTTCATGAAAAATGAGTGCTCTGGCCTCTACAAATAAAGACCTTCAAGTTCATATAATACAGGCATTTCATCATTCCACCTTCTTTGGCCTTTCTGTTCCTGTGCTTAGTATCTGCCATAGCAAATCAGACATCTCCACATTATTAATCAACTGAGTTTCTCATTGCTCCATAAAAATGACTCTCATTAAGAAATCAAATAATATCAAATGCTGGCAAGGCTGTGGGGGAAAAGAAGCCCTTTTACATTGTTGATGGAAATATTAACTAGTATCATTATGCAGTCAGAGCTTTGATAAAGGTGGAATTTGCACATGATGAAGTATTTCTCTGCAAGTAAAACAGGATAAACTTGAGTCCTTAATAGGAAAACGGATTCACCTTGAGACCATAATGTTAAGTGAAATAGATCAAACACAAAAGCTTAAATGTCACATAGTTTTTCTACTATGGGAAACCCAAAACACAAATAAAGAGCAAAGTGAAAGCTAAATAGGAAATAAGGAAATAGATATGTTGCAAATGGGAAGGGGACCAAGAGATGGAGGGAGGGAGTAGAGACAAAAGGAGAAGAGGAGAAATGATGAAAGAATTAGATATGCACTTGTACCAGTTCCTCATGAGGAACATGGTCATTGTGTACAGCAAACATGTACCAATAAAAATAAAATCAAAAATACAAAAAAAATCAGAAGGAAATGTATCATGTGCAATGGAGTTCAGGGATAGCGTTTTCCACACTGTGAGTTCTCAAATGAGAGTCATTAAAAACTGGCATCTTCTTTCAGAATAAGCCTGCCTACAAACTCATGCCTTGCTTACCTCTCAGCAACTGCCATTGAATACAAGGCTTCACAAATATCCGATTTATTTTGGACCACAGCACCTGGCACAGCTGGCTAATTATGCTCCTCCAGCTTGTGACAGGAGGAATGCATTTTATTGACCATTACATGAGGAGAAAGGAACAACTGAATAAATATAGGGAAACTAGGGTGAGTGAAGAAGACCTTTTTGACATGGTACATTTGGTGGATATGAAATCTCATAATAAAATCAGGAGTAACAAAAATTTGCTTTAGTTTGTGTCGATCTCAGGGAAGGAGGTGTATTAGAGGCTGCTGAGCTGCAGAGGTGATCTGCTCTGTCAGCCTGGAACTGCCACGGGGCTTGGAGGTACTAGCAGTCTTACATTAAAAAATTACAACAAAATTGTCTGCTTCATCTTAAGCAAACTCAGTTTTTAAAACTAGAGGATGCTATGAAGTTATTACTAGGTGTTCTTAATTTTTTTCATTTCAATTAAGTTTGACACATAGAATTAGAATACAAATTATATGATTGTATTTATTGAAGTGTGCACACATCCTTAAGAATACGAATTTCCAGGTTTAGATATCAAATTGTTTCTCTAGTTGAAATCTTTGTGTGTGTTTGGATGATGTCTCTAAGGATATCTACAGTTCATCACATTCAGTGTTGTAGAACATGGTTCCTTCCTTACTGACCTTGCCTTCATACTGAAATAAATAACAAAGACATCAAAACACATTTTTCACTATAAGAAATAATATGGAATTTTAATTTTGCTCAGGGTAGTTTTTTGACAAAATGGCTTTCTTCAGTATCTTTATGAATATATTTGAAGAATTTTATACTTTCAATAATAAAAAACCACCATAGTTGTAATAAACTTTGACTCAATCATCGTCACTATGTGTCTTTCTCTAATTATAATATATTTGACTGAAGTAATGAAAAGGAAATTTACGCCAATCACTTCAGACTACTGGGAAATGCAGTGATTATCTACCCCCTTCATTTAGTTCAGGAAAAGAAGTTTCTGCCATTTTCTCTACCTTGTAACTCAGAAAACAAAGCCACCTAAGAGACCTAGTGATAAGAATGACTGATACAAGTTTGACAAGTTCAGGTTTACTTCGCATGGGGGCAGTGTTAAAAATCATTTATCACCAGTCTTAATTCTCTTGGCTGTCATCTCTATGCCTAACCTAAATCTGATCTAAGTAATGCTTCTCTTGATGGAGTTTTTAAAAACTGTATAAGGAAAATTCCTCTTAAATTCAAGAAAACAAATAAAATCTTGCTTCCAAAATTTCTTCACCATAATGTAACAGGGATTAATAACCATTTCTATGTAAAAATCATGTAACTAGAAGAAATATGTGAAGAATGATATTTTTAAGCATCAGTAAGCAGGGAGCTCAGAATTGACCTCTGAGAGTAAAACATGACATGAACTCTGTAATCACTTCAGGTTTTTATCCAGAGGTGATTTCTAGGTATGCATAACAAAGTGTTTCCTGCTGGTCTCACTAAGGTAAGCAGATCAAGGTTGCTATTCAAAAAAACGGAAGATTCCAGAATCTGAGAGCCACACTGCTATACAAAGAGTTTCTTAGAGAAATCTCTGTAAATTTAAAGATGCATTTTATCAAATCTCTGGGTAAATACATATATTTATGATATATATGTGTATGATATATATACTTGGGGTACATGTAATGTATAATATATAAAATTAATACCAAAAGAGGCCAATAAAGTACTAATGGAAATTCTGTGGAGCAATGAATTTCCAACAATAATAAGAGATTCAAAGAGATTATATCCCCACTACCCAGAATGGAAAGACATCATGATATACGGAAGAACAGAAACAAGTCTCATGAGGGTGTATCCTGAGTATTGACTACATTCAAACTAAATCCTCCTCCTCCAGAATAATAAGCTCAAATGTAAACTTTCAACGTATTTAACTGTTCATGTGATTTAAGGAAGTTCCAGAATATAATCAAATATTTTTAAGAGAAATAGATTATATTCCAGCACTAACATGTAAAATCTAAAATGCCAATTGTTTAATGATAACTGAAACTTCAGAAAAGAGAAAATATATCATGTCACTAGAATAATTACTAAATAAAAAAGATCCAAGAAAATGAAGTAATAATAAAGAGTTTAATTAGCCATTATATATATGCTTTATACAGCTAAAAATGTGGAAGAAAACACAATTATGAGGACATAGCACATAAAACAAATTTTTGGAACAAGAAATCATGCCCAAATTCAGCAACTTTATTCAAAACAGAAGTACAAATTCTAGACAGAGCAAACAGATCAGACAAAAAAAAAAAAGGGGGCGTTAAAAGTTTTTTAAAAAGTAAGTCAAATTGTCAGTTTATAGTAAGTCAAACGGTCACTATTTGCAGATGATGAAAACTCAAATGATTCCACTGAAAAATTCTTAGAATAACAAACGATTTCAGCAGAGTTTCAAGATACCAAATCAACATACAAAACTCAGCACTCTTATTATATATGAATGGTGGCTAAATTAAAATAAAAATAATTTCGTTTACAATTCTATCAAAAAATCTAAGAAGGAACTTAACCTAAGAAGTGAAATACACTTGCCATCAAATTCATGAAGCATTGCTAAAAGAAAGAGGACACAAAAATTAAGGGTATTCTATGTTTATGAGCTAGAAGTGTTAGTATTGTTAAAATGTCTATAGGACTCAACTTGATCTACAAACTCAGTGTAACTTCCTATCAAAATACAAATCTGGTCTTCAAAAGCTAGAAAAGCAATCCTAGAAGCTGAATGGAACCATTAAACACCTGAATAGTCAGTCTCGAGCAAACAGAAAAGGGAAGATGTATTATTCTACCTGATTTCAAAATGAACTGCAAAACGTAGCAATTATAACTGCAAAAAGTAGATA
Organism: Dasyprocta punctata; assembly: GCA_004363535.1. Lineage (NCBI taxonomy): Eukaryota > Metazoa > Chordata > Mammalia > Rodentia > Dasyproctidae > Dasyprocta > Dasyprocta punctata. The sequence continues at coordinate 24,236 of RJWM01023253.1, forward strand.
AAGACAGATTATACAGATGAATGGAATAATAAGGAACCCAAAAGTAAACCCATGAACCCTCAGTCAACTGACTTCCAATAAAGCAGTCAAGAGAATATACTAAATAAAGCACTGTCGTTTAAAAAAAAGAAGTGCAAAATTTAGACATCCACATAGAGAAGGAGAAAATTAGACCTCTAACTCTCAACAGTTAATAAATCAACTCAAGGGGGCCAGGGATTTAGCTCACTGGTACAAGCACCTGCCTGGCAAGTGTGAGGTTGTGAGTTCAATCTCTGGTTTCCAAAAAACTAACTAACTAAATAAATAAATAAATAAAATCAACTCAAAATTTATTAAAGACTTCAATATGAAACCTTTAACTATGAAATTACTAGAAGAAAATAAAAGGAAATGCCTCAAAACATTAGAATTTGCAAAGATTTTCTCTCTAAGATCTCAAGTGCACTTAAGACAAAAGCAAAAATAGAAAAATTGGATTGCCTCAAATTAAAACTTTCTGCACAGCAGAGACAACAATCTAAGGGAAGACACAATCTACAGAATGAGAGAAAATATTTGCCTGCCAAATATCTGACATCTGACAAAGGTTTAATATCCGCATTATAAAAGAAATAAAAACAGCTCAATGGTACCAAAATAAATAACATAACTAACATATGGGCAATAAACCTAAGTAGGCATGTTTCAAAAGAAGACATACAAATGAGCAACACATAGATGAAAAACAATATTCACCATCACTACTCATTAGGAAAATGTTAATCAAATTCATAATGAGATACTACCTCATTCCACTTAGATGGATATTATAAAAAAGATCAAAGATAACAATTATTTTTGAGAATGTGGAGAAACCAAATTTCATGCACTAGTGGTGAGAATATGCTAGATTAGAGTCAGTATGGAAAACAATATAAAGGTTCCTCAAACAATTAAAAATAGAACTGCTATGTGATCCCACAAATACGCATTACTGGGTATTTATATAAAGGAAATGAAATTAGAGTGCTGAAGAGATATTATGTTTATTGCAGTACTATTTACAATAACTAAAATAAGAAAACAGCCCATTAATTGAATAAAATATGTGGTGAATGAGGAAAATAGATTACTACTAGCACATAACAAGAAAGAAAAGTCTATCACTCAAGACAACATGGAGGAAACTAGAGATCATTTTGTTAAGTGAAATAACCAGACACAAAAGACAAATATCCCATAATCTCACACGTATGTGGAATCTAGAATAGCTGATGCTATGGAAGTAGAAAGTAGAGTGTTTATGACCTGATACTGAGAATAGTTATAGGCACCAGAATGACAGAGGAAAGTTATATGAAGCGGTAAGATGTTCCGGTGTGCAATTTTATAGTGCATAGCACAGTGACTAAGGATGACGATAATGTCTGGCAATAATGTACTACAATAACTTCAAAACATAAGAAAGGGTTTTGAATGTTTTTACCCAAAATAAATGATGTTTGAGGACATATATATTAAGTTTAACTAAAATAACATATAGAATACATATATATATGTATCAAGACAGAAATTATTACATTGACATTTATTATTTTATATGTTTCAGTCTGCAAAGTAAAACTAGTTAAAATTTAAAAATCAGAAAATTGGTGAGTAAAACTACATGTACACAAGAAATAAAACAATTTCCACACAAACTCTTCTGTAACTCAAATAAGGCAAAGTACTTCAATACTTATTTTATGAAGATAATACTAATCCAAAAATGTAATATTTGACAGCAATAAAAATGTACACCAGTCCAATTATCCTGATGAGCAGAGGTATAATTTTTAAGAAAAAAGATACTATTCTTAAGATACAATATCATAAGGCATAATTCTTATAAATCATACCAAATTGAATACAATATTAAATAAAATGAACAAGACATCATGACCAAGTTTGGTTTATTCAGAAGGAAAAGTTGCTTCAGCATATGAAAAATAAACACATGCCATTTGACATATATAACTAAACTAAACTAAACTCACACGATATTGTCATCACACATAGAAAACTCATGCTAAAATTAAATATCCCTGTATGGTATAAATTCTGAACTAACTATGCATATACCCACTCATTTTTCACTATAGAACAAAACAGATGTTAATAAATGTCTGTTAGGTGATTTAAACATCATGGGAACATTGGGGATGTTTGTGCTAACATAAACTAAGATGGCTGTGACAACCCTGGGTGATATCTTATGGATAGCTGTCTTCTACAAAGCCCATCACTGATAGAAATGTCTGTGTGCAGTTCCCTATTATGCTAACTTCTGTAGTCTTCTGAATCTATGGAAAAATGAAAACAAGATTGCTACTTAATTAAAAGTGATTGTTTCTGCTAAGATTTAGAAGATAAAGGTATTTCCCATAAACACTTTACAAAACATTGTCCTGAAGTTCACAGCAAGTGAAACAATACAAAAGAAAAGGAAATTTAATTCTGGCTTTTTTGTTTGATCAGCTTTCTCAAATCCAACCTTACCTTCAATAAGTACGATGGTATTGAACCTCTAAGTTGTCCAATCATTTGCCATTCTCAGTGACTTCAAAATCTGTAGTTTAGAAGCTATTTATAAACCATTTCAACCAGGAAAAGCTGGATTGTACTGTAGAAATAACTAAGCCCAACACTTCACTGGAATAGAATGACAAAATTTTATTTCTCAAAATGTCCTTTTTTAGTAATCATTGAAGTATTTCACAATAATCCTTTCTCAGGAAAACTGAGGAAACAGCATACATTTCAGCATTGTTCCTAATTATGTGAAAGAAAAAGAATGCACACTGGAGGAAGTCCTTGGAGTCAGATTGTGTCCCAGAAAGTGGCATACATAGCTACTTTTGTGCCTGGTTCAGAATTAGTCACATTATCCCAGTCAGACATCAAAGAGGGTCAGGAAGGCATTCTCTGCCAGCGGGTTCACTGGAATTATCTAAAATATCTTATTTATTACATTATTTGGCACTTAGAAATTGTAAGTTAAAGTATTCAGAATATCATCTTAAATAAATAAACAAAAAATCAATTTAAAGAATCCATAATTTTTAATTTGTAAATCCATACAGAATCAGGCACATTTTCAGCTACCCTTATGATTTTCAAATATTCCTTTTTATTCTCAGTTTAATGTGCAACTCCTCATAATTAACATCCTTTTATTTAAAAAACATCTCTACTTACCAATACTTTAAATTCTGCAAACACAATCTTGCAATTTCATGTTTTTCATGAAAGCGGAAACAATAAATTAAGTTAACTGAATTGGAGAGTACTGATGTTTTCATTGGATTCATGCCATGCACATGTGCATGCAACTATGAACACACATATACACACATATATACACACACCGAGATCAATGATAACACCAGAATACTTTCCCTTGATGCTTTTCATCCTTCTTTTTCTCAGTCATAACATTAGGATAATTTTTAGCACATTCTTCAGTTTTGAACATGTGTACTCCTTTTCACTGTAATAATGTTCTGCTTATACACACAAGAATATACATTAATCAAAGCCTAGTTTATAAAAATGACTCATCCACGAGTATGTCGTAAATGTGATATTACAACGCTAATCAGCATCATTTGTGATGAACCAATTAAACAGTTTATCTTCATAGTTAATTTAGTTTTAGCTAAGATTTTCATGTGAAAGAAAAATACACTGACCATTTCTACCATGTCACACTCAATTTGTTTTGCACCCTTGTAAGTACAATCTTGTGGACATAGGTTATGAATTGTTTTTATTAGGATTCTAAGATTAATACTGTTATCAGATATTTTCAACTAAATTCCAATTTAGTATAAAAATGACACTATAGACCCCTTTCTCACTACTGAGAATGAAAGACTGGTGAAAAGTGCTTTGGAAAAGGTAAGACAGAGTCATAGTTTGTCTTCTTATCAAATGATTTGGGGAAAAAATCTGCTTACAAAATCAACATAAATTTCACAAATTAGCCTTACAGAATTTTACTGAGTAGTACAATTAGGGTTTAATTTTATATGTGCAATATGAAGGAATATGTTAATTTTTAATTATTTTAGAGCAAACACATGATTTAAGGACATTATATCAAAGAAAGGTAATTTTTCACTAATAATTTGTTAATTTATGCAGTGGAGGGTGTGTTTTTCCAGTTATTTGCATATTACCTGCACACAGTATATGCAACATGTTAGTAAAATGAAAATTAATCCTATATATACAAAATGTATATTTTTTGATAATTACCTAAAGCATTAAATAAGAATAGTTCTGCAATTGCATATCATTTCTTTCTTCATCCCCTTTTAGTAATGTATGTATTTTGATAATTGCCTAAAACATTACATAAAAATAGTTCTTTGCATATTATTTTTTCTTTATCTCCTTTTAATAATGTGTATATTAGTCTTATTATCCTAACTTTATATCCAGAAGTCTACTCACTGAAAGTAAAAAAAATGATTATTTCTAGGTGTTAGTTTTGGCACAGAACAGTAAGACTTACTCAGGTCACAAAGCAAAAATATGTGCAAGAACTAACTTTTTTTTCAAAATTATACAATAAGTTTATGTAGATCTGAGCTGTTTTAATTTCCTTCTATTATTTTTGAAATTTTCTCAGTTTGGACACCAATTTAATATACTAGAGTTAGGAGCAAATCCCTTGATACATGTATTTTAAGGTATTTATGTTCATCTTTAACTTAAGTCTTGCACATACCCCAGTAATGAACAGAGTTTATTGAGACTGACGTGAGTAATGGCATCTCACATGTTCAGTGGCAAACTTAGACACAACTCCAAGAGCCCATTCGTATTTTCTGGTTTGTATTTCCTGGTTTTCACACTTACTGTACCCCCACGCAGGTTGTAAGATGCAAACTTACCATAAGGTGTCAATAGAATTCATCTCTGTAACGTTAAGGATGCTGCAAATATATTATATGCTCCTTTTTTTCTTCTTCCTTTTTTCTTTTCTTGGCTCTCTTTTTCCTTAGATTCTTCTGAACAGTTTTATAGTTTAAATAATTACAAACATACTTTTGAATCATAACTCCCTTGTATGTGTGTGTGTTGTGACTGTGTGTGCATAACAGTGTCTTGGTCTTTTGAAAATTGCAAGCAAATTTCAAAGATGCTTCATATTCTCACATATTAGCTAAGAGAAATTCTCATGGCGTGATAAAATTTGTAGTGTCAAGCAACCAAAATGCCTGATTGCACAGGGAAAGAAAAACCCTGAAAAGTAAAGAAAAATTATCTTTCTTTGACTAGAAGTTCAAGGTACAGAGCTTGCCCTGCTTGTGAGCATCTGTGACAATGCCATAATCTCTTCCCTTGCTTTTCTAATCAAAGTGAAAGCAGCTTTCCAACACATAAGAGGTAAGAAAATGGACATTATCATTATATAAGGTATCTTAGTATTTTCATTGTGAACATGTAATTAAAGGTTTTTAGCATGGAAATAATCTTCAAAAGAAGTCTTTACCATCATATTTCCCTAAAACATAAGACTATACCCTGAATGAAGATTATAATAGAATATTCTATCTTGTGTTGGAAACCAAATAAACAATTCATTACAAAATAAGATGGGTTAATTTTTGATTGTTTTTAAGGTGTTGGTATTATATTTCAAGGAGAATAAAGATGAGTTTGAGCTGAATTTAATTAGTGGGTTGATTTGGGTTGGAATTTACAAAAATCCCTGTTTGTTATAATATCTAAGTGAAAGAACCCTGGCTTTTTACTTGCAGCAATGACAGGTTTGATCAGTGCAATGTGATTGGGTACAGCAAGGATGTAGGTTATTGGGACATCCTTTCACAGTGTGGGGTAAGCATAACCCTTAACATGTATGTTTTACATCAGGCGTGCTTTCATTTTCCCTGATGGAATATCCATGGGAAAATAGTAGCTCCATCAAGTTAGTGAGTAAACAAGACCATTACATCAAAATAGATTGTGCTCATTTACTCTGAAGAGTGTAGCAGTTTACATTATTTATAATTCAGTTTGACTGGCATTGGTAAATGACCTATAGTGCATTTAGTAAATTCAGTACAGTCTTAGTAACATCTTAATTAATGGCAATCATAAGTTAGAATCTTTATAAAAGCCCTTGAGCATGTAATTAATAAAAATTTCAATCATTGTAAAACTCTGAAGATAATATGCTTCATATAAAGCCTAAAGTTGCTATAATATAGTTTTTTTCTATTGGTATAAAAGGGGCCTAGCATGTTCAATATGGATTATAAAAATTGAAAAGTATTTTGAAAATTCTCTCAGACATGGTAGATATTAGTAATGCTTTTTAATTTTTTTTTGTTTTGAAAAGAATAAAACAAGACAGAACAAAGCAGATCAGAATAGAGCAATGCAAGCAACACAGGACTTCAAAGCAGGAGAACAGGAAATCAACAATGGCCACCATAATGTCTCTTTTTTTCTTTGAAATAGTTGTCCACACTTTCACACACAATAAATTCAAACAAAACAAAATAGTACAAAACCAATCAAAACAGAAGAATGAAAGCATTACAGGCTTTCAAAATCAGACAATAGGAAATCAACAATGGCTATCATAATGTCTCTTGTTTTCTTCAAAATGGCTGTCCAAACCTTCGCACGTACTGAAATCAAATAACAGAAAACAGACTAAAACCAATCAAAACAAAAAATAAAAGCATTACTGGACTTCTAAATCTTTTTGGCTTCCTTCAGGAAATCCTTGAAACACAAGCACAGTATATGTACTTCATCATCTTCAGAGAAGAATATCTTTTTTTTGAGACAGAGTTTCTTTATGTAGTTCAGACTGACCTTGTCGAATTTATTTTGTAGCCAAAGTGATCTTCCTGCATCAGCCTCTTAGTGCTGAAATTACAGGCTTGCTCTAACATGCTTGGTTTAAGAATAATTTCTAATTGTCAGAATTCTGACTAATTATTTCATGATGCTCTATATCAGAATAATAGTAACTAATATTTACTGCGATATGAATTTTTGTATAAATCATTTGAAGATAAGCAACAAATGCAAATTTTAATTTCTTGCACCAAAAAGGAGAAAGCAAATGATATTTTTATTCTTTAGGTAGAATTTTGTTAATCTGATCATAGAAGACCAAGTAAAAAAGACAGGAAAGAGTTCAGAGACAGTTCAGAAGAAAGAACACATAATCACCAAAATTCAGACATAGGTTCTGTAACAGCAAATTTTTCTGGGACGTGATCTTTGAAGAAATCAGGTGAAAGAATAAAGATTAAATGATTGGAGTACATTTAGTGTGGTTCTTCTCAATCACTTAGCCCATTAATATAACATTCTCTGTTATTTAAACGTTTCTACAACCACAAAGTCTTCTGTTAAACAGTGTAAGTAGGCCAGGCATTGTGTCACACACGATAAACTGAGCTTTCTGAGAGGTAAGGCAGAGGAATCACAAATTCATCCCACCTAAATTAAGCAACTCTGTGAGACCCTGTCTCAAAACAAAAATAAATCAAAGTTTGGGGATGTAGCTTGGTGCGAAAGACTTGGATTCAGTCTTTAACAACACAGTAAAATGAGAGAGAGAGAGAGAGAGAGGAAGAGAGAGAGAGAATCTCAATAAAGTTTTTACTCCACGATGCAATTGTTATTCTCTGTAATTTTTCAATATATTATTTATGCAGAATTACTGTACAAAATCTGCAAATATATATATATATATATATATATATATATATATATATATATATATTTGTAATAGTATATAGACCTCTAAAAAATTTATAAATTCAGTAGGTTGGGATCAGGGAAATTTTACAAAGAAAAAAGAACAGATGGTAAGTTTTCCTTTGTTTGCTTCTTTTTCACATGCTAAATAATCATATTTTAGTAAGTTAAGTGATTGTTCAGAAACTTATTAAAATTTTACTATTGATCTCTCATCTTGAAGGGTAAGAAAAACAAGTAAACATCACCCCTGTGACTCATACATATAAAAGGGCTAAATAAGTTGATGTGTAGAAAGCACTAAGATTTAGCTAACATTTTGATCCAATTATTTTATTCAAAAATTATGGTACATTACAGCTTTTAAATTTAAAGTTATTGATTTTCTCTTGATTATATTACTGTATTCCCAGGAATAAAGTAAGCTGTACCTATTCCACATATACTCCAC
>RJWM01023254.1:0-32404 GCA_004363535.1 Dasyprocta punctata
TAGACAGCAGGACCAATAATCCAGTCTGCAAAACTGCCAGATAGAAAAACCAAACCCTTTGAAGTAGCTAATGAATACACTCTTTTTAACTTACTCCGATCTCATCGCTGAGAGCTGTGCAGTTGCTCCTGGGCAGAAGTTTCACTAATGTAGGGAAGTTGACTGGCCACTGCATCAAATATTTATCAAGTCACAGATGGGGATCTACAAAGAGTTTGCAGAGAGGTCTCGTGTCTCCCTTTGGTTCTCGGGGAAGCACGTCAGCACTGCAAAATGCAAGTCCACAAATACACACTTTCAAGCTTATGTGAAGGGTTGGTGACCCATTTTAAACAGGTTAAATGGGGCCAATTTAAAGAACTACCTTTTTTCTTAAAGAAACCATAGCACATTTTTATTGCAGACATTTAGACAATTTAGAAAACACTCTTTTTTTTTTTTTTTTTTTATCTTTTTTGTCTTTTTGAGACACGGTTACCCTCTACGGTTCAGGCTGGCCTTGAACTCACTTTGTACCCCCAACTGACTTTGAACTCACAGCTATCCTCCTGTCTCAGTCTCCCACCTGGGATTACAGGTATGCACCACCTTGCCTGGCAAAAATACTCCTAAAATAAGAAAACAGAACACACCCATTATTTCACCACCCAGAAGTATTGTTTACTATGCCCATCTTTTAAATAAAAATTAAGTCACACCATATGCAATATTCTGTATATGTTTACTCTTGTGCTTTTCTCACTTAACAATATATTTTAACAGGTTTACATAATATTGAGTACTTTTCTACAAAATATTTTCATATATTTAGACAGTAGTCTAGCATGTGAATAACATTTCTACAGCTAACCCTGTGGTGTCAGATGCTTAAATTGTATCTAGCTTTTCTAAGTGATGTTTTTTGATAGACATCCTTATCATTAATCATTTGTGCCCAGTTATAGTATTTTCTCAAGCAAATTAATGAAAAAAGAATTACTATGTCAAAGAACTTGCTACATTGGCTTTTATTTCTGATATCAGAGTATGGAAGGAAGGGGCTGTCATTTCTAGTGGGCAGTGTCATCTCCCCCAATCTCAAGAAAGACTGCAACATTTTAGTCTTGAAGTTTGGAGACGTTGGTCTGTATGTTTATTTTTGTAACAGCCTCCTTGAAACTTGAACTTTTGTCCTCTTTAATTTAACAGCTATCTTATTGCACTATTCTCCCATCTCTTTAGTTACACTGGACAGAAAGAATGATCCCTTTAATGGCAAACAGCAGTGCCTGGGCTCAAAAGGATTTATGGCTTGCTGTTTTGCATTGGTAGTAACCACAATGATAGTGCTAGGTCTATCAATATCTTTTCCCTTTAGCAATAGGTGGCAAGCTATTTCCTGCAATTGAAATTTCCTAGAACAGAGGTTCAGTGGTATTTAGCATAAGGTAGCGAAAGGACATTGTTAAGATAGGCTGTCAACTTTTTGGTTTGCTAAATAAAGAACTGGAAAATTAAAATAAACAATGATCAATTACTATCATCAACTAATCACTAAAGAAGAACGTTTTAATGCACATGGACTCACACAAAAATAAATAAATACAATTCCATATTAAAGTACATTTTTACCTAAGAAGGAACAACTGGCATTCTTGCACACTATCCTTATTTTTTCTTCTCACAAAAGATTTGGAAACATCCTTTTGGATTAGCAACAGTCTATGAACTTCGGCTTGACAGCCAGCGTCTTATGGTATCATAACCATGCCCCCAAACAGGATCTGATCCATTTCTCTTCCTTTTTGGACAAGAAAAAAGGGAGAGGACCCCTGTACTTTCCCTCCCAGGGAAATGACCTAGCCTATACTTACAAGTCTCTTGCCACTTGCTTGGTCTGTGAAGTGTTCTTAGATTGTAGTTACAGGGGTAACCATTTTCATGATTTGCATATACCCACAAACTGCTCATATTATTATTCATTTAGTATTTACTTTAAATCAATACTTTCTTCAAAACTAAATTTATTTCAAAGGAAACTATATCTCAACATAAATGGGAAACCACCTGTCATACATAAAGCAAAACAATGAAAATAGATTCCAGCTTCCCAGGCTTGCTTGCCAAGAGATTCTGAGCCTCCAACTTGTGCAATACTTTCTTGGTCTCTAAAGAGAGGAATTAGCAAGTGAAAGGAATTAAAGATTAGCACAGGTAAAATTTTGCCCTTGACAGAACTAAAAGGTTGGAGGGAGAATTGAAATGGAAATCTCGCACTATGAGAGCTCATGCATTTTTATGCTCTGTGCACAGCTGGTAGGGGGTCCTGCCAGTTTGCAAAATACAAGTAAGAAAAGATAGACCTGGACTTTAGCTCTGCTTGGCCACTTGCTGAATATGAACCCTAAAGCAAACCAATTCACTTCTTCTTAAAGTCTCAGCTTCTCCAGCTGTAAAATGGGTAATAATAACCTCCGTTAAAGATACGGTGCAGAGGAGGGAGTATAAGAACATTCAAGCATTTTATTTCTAAAAGTGTCCTAGAAACCATGAAGAAATATCTTCACCTGTGGGCGTATTTTTATTTACAGGTATCAGGTCTTTACTCCAGTGGCCTGGCGTATACTTATAGGTCAAACGTTCACTATGACCTAAAATAAATAGGTGGATTAAAGGCTTTAAAAATGAATTATTGAACCCCATATCATGTGGGATAGGTCCTAGTAGCACTAAACTAAACATTTTTAAGAATTATAACTATTTGATTAGCAGCTCTAATTACTGGGAAAGCAAGAACCATGTGTGGCTTGCTCCTCGCTGTGTTCCTAGCACCTAGTTCAGGGTGCATTCCACCAGAGATTATCAATAAATGTCAAATAATGCACTCACAAAAACAAAAGCCAAATGAATAGAATAAATGAGTGAATTCATGAACAACTAAAGGAAAGAGATGACATCCCTATGTTAGACCTCAACCTTTGTAGCAGATATCTGGACTGTGTTAATCATGCTTTGTTTTGATTTTTTAATTTTCTGTACTTCATCATGTTTTGACATCTTGGGGTCTTGTGGCTCTGGGGAAGGACTGCCTATCCCAGGTTAAGCTAATTCCTAGAGGCAAATTTGCCTGTGAGCGTACCTTTCCTATGTACAAATCCCAATCTCTAGTCCATACCCCCCCAATTCACCAGGCTCTTACAGCTGGGGACAATAACCCTCTGCTCTAAATCACCTTAAGGCCAGAGCCCACCAAAATTATTCAAACTATCCAATCTTAATCCTGTTCAACAGTTTACCTGACCTCATCTGTTCCTTCCACAAAAGCTACAGGCAAGTCCACACTGTCCGCGCAGGTCTCATGCTCCACCACGAGGCTCTGCAGAGGCTGGCGTGCTGTGGGAACCATAAACAGTGAGCTGTCTCTTCAGTGCAGCTGTGTCCTGATCTGTTGGCCTCACCATACCTGGATAAAAACAAAATCCCAGAACAAGTACAACCCATGAAAACCCACCCCCGTGCCAACCTCACTCCATGCATGAATAAAGGGGAGTTTTCCTCACCTTCATCTCAGGGAGGAGTATATAATCAAACACTCGCACTGTGATCATCTCAGGAAGGGACACATGACCATGTTCAAGTTGCAATGAGTAATTCTCTGGGAAGAAAAAAAAACACATGATTTTGTTTTCTTCTGCTGAAGTGAAAACCGAGAAGGTGTTAGGTCTGTAGCTATGAAATAATTTTGCTAGCTAGAGGCAAAGAACCTGTTTGAAAGGGAGCCAACCAGGGAAAGCAGTGCTAAGAGACAGGGAGAAAAATCCGGTCCTGGTAGCATCATTAAAGCCAACCCTATACCTGGATTTTTCAGTTCCCCATGTGTGAGACCTCACAGATTGAGTTTGCTGTACTTTCAATGAAAAGAATCCTAATTTACAGGATCTTCTTTTACCCTTGATGTCTCAAATCACACTGGAGATATTTAAAGCTGCAATTTGAACTACAGTAATTTAGTTCTACAGTTAGTGTATGACAAGCTTCATCCTGGGCCCAACAGATAGCTCAACCAATAAGACCTGTAAAGGGAACAAGTTATATAATGTACAGGTACCAATTTTCTACAGTGAGGGAACACAGACCAGGCAGAACCAGGAGGGCAGCTAAGCCCCTGCCTGTGAGCCAAGGTAAAGCCAGTAGTCAGAGCAACTATTTAGAGGGCAACAATATGCAATGTAGTAACTGTTGTAGATTTCTTAGTCTTATCACTGTTTTGTTTTATTTTATCGTCATTTTGTTCCTTTTAAAATAAAAATAAATGCATAAATAAAGGACTTACAAGATAAATAAAAAATTCTCTATGATAAATGTGATCATTATGTATATCTAAAATATACCAATAAAGTCTAATTTTATGGGGTTTTTTTTGTACCAGGAATCAAATTCAGGACCTTGCACTTGCCAGGCAGGTGCTTGTGTTGCTGAGCTATATCCCCAGCCTCTAATTTAAAAAAAAAAAAAAAAAAACCTCTAAAGGGTTTCAGTTTGCATGGGAAGACAGGCCTGCAAACAACCTAGCAGAAAGAGAACGAGAGCAGTCATAGAGTTTCAAGCAAAGGCAGTGGAGCAGGGCAAGAGTGAGCAGGTCTGCCTTCATGTTCTCCCTGCACTTTAATCCTGTATTAACCACAGTCTTGATTCAGTAGCTTCCCACAGGGCATCTCCCACTTCAAGGAGCATCAACTATATTGAGTGCTTTCAGTCTAGTGAATGCTTCTCATGTCACTGGGCCCAGATTCATTTCCTTCTCCACAACTTTACGGGACAAATGTTATTATCCCTAACAGCATGGACTTGACTGTAGCTTTTGTGGAAGGAACGGGTGAGGCAGGGTAAACAGTTGAACAGGATTAAGATTGGATAGTTTGAATAATTTTGGGGGATGCAGAGGCTTAGCAAAGCTAAATGACCCTACATGACTCAGCAGTGAAATCTGAACTCAAACGTAAGAGGCATGATTCTGCAGGCCATTGCTAAGCCACTGCAGGGTTTTGGTCTGTACTAGATCCTACCCCAAAATAGCAGGAAAAAAGTACCATTCCAAGAGAATTTGTTGTTTTCCAATAGAATCTGTGATAAGGCTCTTTCACATTATATTCCTCTCAATGTGGAAAATAGTCAACTTAGAAAAACCTTTTTGACACACAAGTTATTCTGAAGACCACGGCTAATGAGTGCAACAGAGTACACCCATGTGTGGGCATAGCCTTGCTCCGGACCCTAGATTCTTCTCTGAGTGGTCTGCATCTGGCTGTCCACTGAGAGATGGCAAAGGCAGCTGCAGTGTAAGTGGAGAAGAATCTCATGAGCCCGAGATCAGGATTGCCTGTGGTTGAAAGAAACTAGGTGAGATCTCTGACTGACACCGGTCAGCGAGTTCGCCTTTGCTTGCAGTGGTGTGCATGGGGCTTCTGAGAATTTCATCACGCCTGCTGGAGACTCCGGAGGCAGCTGAGCCCCGGGCATAGTGGCCACCTTGGCAGATTTCCTTTTTAAACTTCATGTTGGCTTGTCAACCTCATCATCCCAAACAAGTTAAACAAACAATTTATTAGACTGGCAGCCCCACCGGATGCTGCAACTTTTATTTAAGGGACTGCTGGTTTTTCCATTTTAAACTGCACTCCCATTATTTGCTCTGCAGAGGAAAAGGGTGCACCTTTCAGCGGGGGTGAGAAGTGTACTGTGCGACTGTGGGCACGCAGTTAGTTCACAGGCTGGCTATGAATATTCATAGGCTCCCTTTGCCATCACATCAAATCTGTGTGAGAGGATAAATATTTCACTTTAAAATCAAAGCTGAATGGAATGCTTTTAAATCATCGTTAGGTTTTAATATAAATGAATATATATTAAGTGTAAATTTGAATTGAATATACTTTACAAATGCATAATTGGATAACTTGCTTTCTCCCCTTAATGGTGCTTCTCAAAGCTCTTTTTATGACAATTTAAGTGTTTTGAAATAGATGTGAATAGACACATCAGAGTTTGCAGCATATTACTGCCTCCTTTATTTCAAAATGACTGCTTTAGGTTTCTTGACAAGCAAGAGTGGTCTTTTATTTTCTGGTAATTTTTTCAACAATTGGTCAGGGAAATCAGGATTTCACTGCTCTGTTTAATATATTCAAAGATTTTCCTGAAATTCAGTTTTTATTCCTATAAAATTCAGTTTTTATCGTTCATTTATCCTAAGAAATAGACAAGGCTTCAGAATACTAACTGCCATTCACCAGTGCTTACACTGTGCCCTGCACAAACTTCATTCTGAACCTAGAAAGAAAGCACCATTGTTTCTTTGCTTTACAGATGAGGAAACAAAAGAGTTCGAGGAATGAGAGAAGGAACTGGGTTATCAAGTGAGTTCAAAGATACACCTAACCTTGACCATTTATTCTTTCAATCCACAAATACTATGAAGTCCCTTCTAGGTCCCAAACACTGCTCTAAACATTGAAGAGACTTTGGGGGACACGGCAGACAGAGCTCCTCTCAAGGAGCTTGCAGTTTTCCCAATTTCTCTGCCAGACCTGAGCTATAAAGCTGGATTTCCACCCACAGGTGTGGGGAAGGGCGTGTTTGCCCTGACTGGATTCCCTCCTCCTGTGAGACCAGGGCTGAGCATTTCTCGGTTTGGTGCTGGACTTTACTTCATTGCCTGGTATAGTGAATGAGTTATTTTAAGTTATTTTAATAAATACTTGTAGTAGTTGTTTGACAGGCCTCCAAAAAAGAAAGGGGGAAAAGTAGCTTCAGATGAAAACATTCATTTGCATTTTCCTTTTTCAATGTTCCAGCTTTGATTTTACCCTTGACCTGCATTAGCTCTGCCTCTCCCCTTACTAGCTCCCGCCTGACATAACCATGAGGAAGGGTCACAAGAGACTGCATTTCCCTTCAGTCCTGCACAGCCTGAGGACGAAGGCTAGGGTCCCTCTGGCCTGGGCTCTCCCTTTCTGAAGATGGCCACCTTCCTGTCTGTCTGGCAGGTCTATTGGCTTCCTACTCCTTTTAGTCTCCAAAATAACCACAGAGGAGATTTAAAAAGAAAGTTGCAGCAAGGCCTGGTAGTGCACGCCTGCAATCCCAGCACTCTAGGAGGCTGAGGCAAGAGGATTGCAAACCTGGGCAACTTAGTGACTTAGAATGTATCTCAAAAGATTTTAAAAAGACCTGGAGAGGTAGGTCAGTGTGAATAATATGAAGGTCCTAGATTCAACTGCTAGGGGAGAAAGAGAGAGAGAGTAAGAGAGAGAGAGACTACCATCTTAGCCCTTGCCAGATTTACAGTGCCTGTCTCTTGATCAGCAAAAGCAGGGAGATGAAAAGGCCCCATCTATTAGTCCCACCCACCCGTTCCTGTTTTAGTCAGAGCTGCCTCTTCAGCCTCCAAAGCATTTGGA
The DNA here is from genome assembly GCA_004363535.1 of Dasyprocta punctata. NCBI lineage: Eukaryota > Metazoa > Chordata > Mammalia > Rodentia > Dasyproctidae > Dasyprocta > Dasyprocta punctata. The sequence goes on from RJWM01023254.1 coordinate 7,440, forward strand.
GCTTTCTCGTGGCAGGAAACTAAAATGGTTTTTTTTCCAGACATGATAGTTCAGATCCTCCCCAAGCAGTAGGCCCTGTCTGTCTTCCCTTGGAATCTTTCATCTTCATTCACATTCCCTTCTTTCAGAGCTTCTTCAATAATGGATGGCTTTCTGAGTGGCACATCCATGACATCTGCACAGTCGAGTCAGGTGGGGAGACTGGGGAAGGGGACACTGCAGTAGTCCCTGCCCGGCGTTAACCCATGTCCTCTTCTTCTCCCTCTGCCCTCCTCTCCTTCACTTGCCCAGAGCATGGAAGAGATTCGTCATAGACCCGTTAGCCTCAGAGGCTGAGAGAGGGATTCTTGTGCCTGTGATTAATTGAGGCGAAAGCCTCAGAAGTAACCTGTAGTGGAATGTAGAGGCTGGGAGAAGTAGGATAGGGTCAGGGAAGGATCTGGCCAGTGATGGGATTCAGGAGAAGTCTGGCCTAGATCTGGACCCACTGGGAGACCTGCTGCATCAGCCGCATCCCAGAGTGGTCCTGCTTTCCTCACTGTCACTCAGCCACACACCACACATTGTCCTTGGAGTTCTGTAAGATCTTCCCGACGGCCCCTATCGAAGGGCTCTCTGAAACCAAGGACAGTCCTTTGGAGAAAAGAATGAGGCATGAGCCCCTGACAGTCAACATCCGCAGCAGCTGGGTGCTCAAGGAATACTTCGTGGTGGAATGACCATGCTGTCCTACCCCGGCGATGTCCCTTAACAGATTCCCCACCTCCATCCCTCCCTCCTTCCCTGTCTTTTTTGCTTCAAACACAGATATTTATTATTAAACCAGTCCTCATGGAGTTTAGAGTCATGTAAGGAGGTGAGCAGTGAATGTATAAATGAAGAAATGCAAAATAAGTCCAAGATGTGACCATTGCTGTGAAGGAAATAGAGTACTGTGAGAAGGCAACAAGCAAGGGAGAGGGACCCATTTCAGGTTAGGAAGTCAAGAAAGGCTTTTCTGAGTAGGTGACTTTTCAGCTTGGACCTAAAAGGAAGAGATAGGAGGATCCAGTTCATGGGAAATCTTGTTAAAGAAGAATCTAGGGAGGGCAGGTGGCAAACACAAGTCCCCAGGAAGGAGCTATTAATATTACAAGAATTGGTGCAAGATCAGAGGCAGATTGGATGATGCTGAGCTTTCTGGGCCACAGAAAGGAGTTTAGATTTACTTCACCTGCTACTGAAACACTTTGAAGTCTTTTTAAGCAAGGAAGTGATGTAGCATGGATGCTCTCTACCTGAACTGAAACGTCACTCCACCTCATCCAGATGTGCAAACCACAGCAACAACAGAATGGTATCTTTTTCTCTCTTTATGTGGACTCATGCTTAACCTTTTCCTAACTTGAACAAAAACTTGATGTTTCAAGATTTATATCTCAGTCTCTGGTCTGGTTATTCAACTCTGATTAAAACAGTTGCCTTTAGGAAAATGCCAGAATTTGCTCAGAAGTGTAGGAAACCTACACACAGATCCTCATGGTGGCCAGGGAAAGGCCCTGGTGCTTGTGAAGGGCCCTTGTTCTCTTTTTGTTACTTCCCTGCTGCAGAAGGCCTCCCTACCACCAGCACCATAGCCCCATTGACCTGCCCTTCCCTTGACCTTGTTGCTACAAAGTCAGCTGCAGTCTGTCCTCAACTCTTTCAAGTGTTGGCTTGTGGGTCATCCTTGCAGCCCACAGCTTTTCCATGGTCAGCTCCACATATCCCTCCACCAGAGCACATGGCAACTTCTGGACACTCTCCAAAGAACCCCAGGGCAGACTTTCTGCCATGTAACTCTATCTACTAATGCCATGCCATCAGTTTTACCCTGAAGTGTCTGCCACATTTATCTGGATAGCGCACTACAAGGTGATCTCCTCCCAGAGTCCAAATTAGGATCAGGAAGCCAAGAAAGTCTCCCTCCAATCTACCTAAGACAGGAGAATGAGTGGAAGGAGTCTGCGACCCTCTTCGTCCTCAGGACCCTTTGCATCACTTTTTTCTTCTCTCACTCTTGACTTTATATTTTCAAATTAAAATATTGGTTTTATATTTTCAAATTGTTACCACCATTACAAATAGTATAAGATCATTCCAGTTACAGTGCGGGACTTGAAGAGGGTAGAAGCAGAGATACCATTTGGAAGCTGGTTTATAGTTCTCCAGGAGAGAGGTCTTAGCAGCTTGCACTGGAGTTGCAGGAGAGTTGGAGAGAAGTGAACCAGAAAGAAACGGACACATATTTTTGGTGTAAATCTACCCAGCAATGTGTTTTAGCAAGACTTTACTGGCACATGCTCCATATAAGGCCCTGGAAAGACAAAGATGAAGGAAACATGATGCTTGCACTAAGCATTCATACAAAGAAGAGACATCAACAACTAACCTCATGTTACGTTAGCAAGAGAATTGTGTATAAGGGAGGTAATAAGTGGAAATTACCAAGGGCAGATTCCTAGATTCAGTCATAGTGGGTTCCAATACCATGGTCCCCATAATTGTTGCATAACCTTGAGTGTGGAGGACTACCAGGATGGCTCTCCTTGAAAGAAGAGCAATAGTCTCCATTTTGGCTAAACCTGGCCCTATTTCTGCGTATTGATATGTACAGAGCTGGCTGAGATTTGTACTTACCCCTCATCTGGCTTTAAGCAATGCAAATGGGTCTAGTGGAGGTGCTGATGTGTAGTCTTTAAAGCAACGCAACAGGTCAGGGATGCCCTGCCTACAGCTCCCAAGTAGTATGTGTGAGCTAGCTTAAGTGATGCCATGCCGTCAGATGGGGTTGAGCTTTGAAAAAGAAGCCATAACATCTCAGGGCATGATGATTTCACATCAAAACTAAAGCACTGACCCCAAAACACTAGATACTGCCCCAATCTATGATATGAAGATTACTCTTTTTGCATCTCTCTCTCTCTACATATTGCAGAGATGATTTCAGGCCTCCCACCTAGCCCAGCTCACAACACTCATGTACTTTCTGCCTTTTTCACAGTCACTCATCCCCAAGCTGCTCCCATCTTCACGAATTAATAAAACCTGGGTTTGGTCCTGGGTTGAGGCCTTTGTTCCAGTTAGCCATCATTCTAGCAAGCTTTAGGACCCCTGGGTTCCCCACAACTACAAATAGGCCTTAGTGTCTTTATTCTCACTGTGGATGACACTGGAAGTGATAGATTGGCATTGCTTATTGGAATTCAAATAACTTTTCCCTAGGACTACAAATGTGGACTCCTTCGGATAGCGACGCAGTCCAGGGGGGCTTCCTGTACTTGGGTAAGTACTTAAACTCTCTTAGCCTCCATGTCCACAAGTCAGAAAGAAAAGAAAGGAAAAAGAGAAGAAAAAGTGACTAATAGAGTTTACTACATAGGGTTGTGTGAAGACTCAATGAGATTACATATAAAGCACTCAGGATTATGCACTGGCTCAGAACATGCATTTTTTAAATCATCAAACATCTTAACTAAGTACCTAGTCATGTGTTTTTCCTTCAGTTTTTTGGAATACACGTCCCCACAGAGGGCTTCCATGACAGAGACAAAGTCAGCTGCTAGGAACCAGCCAGCCAGCACAGTCTGCCCTACACCTGTACAGAGCAGATTTATGCCATTAGGGAGCCTCTGAGATGGCTGGAAAGATGAGGCTTTTCCTGTGTAAACGAGGAGCAACAAAGAACAACATTTGACTTCGTGATTCATTCAACAAGTAGTTATTGAAGGCACACAAAGTGACAACAGGCTTGTCTACTCCTCCTAACCACCCTCTCAGGAAGCCATTATCAACCCATTTCCCAGATGAAGACTGAGATTCATAGCGGGTAAAGAAATTTATTCAAGACCACACAGCCAGGTTAAGTAGTCAAGATTTGACTTCAAAGCCCACACATTTGTCTAAGTGTTATCAGTCAGCAATAGCTACTGATCAAGTGTCAGTTGTCTACCAAAGCACTATACTGAACCCAGGGGATTTAATTCAGGTAGAGTTCAGACTCCATAAGGAAAGACAGGTTACCTACCCGTGTGACTCTGGGGCTGGAAGGGGTACTGAGCGTTGAAGGGCCACAAAACAGCTCATCTGATTCTGCAAGAGGGACACACGCCATGCCTTAGAAGCAAAGTATCAGAGCTGGAAAAACCTAGGTTTTATGTGTGCCTATTGGCAAGTTTATTTTACCTCTTTATCTACATGTCTTCATCTAGAGAATGGAAGGGAAACACTTCCTAGGATAACTGGGAATGTTAAATGAGATGATATACATGAAGTATCTTGTGAGTGCCGGACACAGTAGCTGTTACTGTATTATGAATCGGGATAAAACTGGGTGTAAATGGTAGTAAGTGACATAGCCCTACAACACTTCAGTGTTTCTTGCCCAATCACCATGTCATAATAAACGTTTTTAACATGACTGGATGCTGTTTACCCCTCCCCTCCTTAGACCTGGAGCTGGGGAATGGGCTACTTTGAGTCCTAATTATCCACCCCATCCCTACTCCTAAGGGGACAGGTGCCAGTTTGAGGAAGAAAAGGTAACAGGAAACCTTGACGTTCTCACTCCCAGTGATAGCTAGCGATCAGTCCTCCCTGCACGGGGCAGAAGTATAACGCTGACTCTTTTTCTTGAGAGGTTTTCCTGGTGTTCTTTGGAGACCTTCGGTAATGTCTTCCACTTCCCTGACGTGACTGAATGCCTTCCTATTCTGGCTGATTGCTCAGGGCTCCACCCAGAGTCCCTGGGCATTGTGCATTCTCCTTCCATCATTTTGCTTGCTTCTTAGGTGGGCCTCTGAGACAAAATCTAAAATGGCCCCACACTGGCTTTCTCTTGCACATGTTCCACATTTGGTCATGGCAAACGTAGCCTGCTCTGTTAAGCAACAGAAGTGCAATCATTTCCCAGGTCTCAGGCCAGCGTTCAGGGACCCAAGGCCATTCCCACCAACCTCCTGCTTCTTAGATTCCTCAAAGACAGCTCAACCTGACGACTGCATGCTGCAAACAACAGCAGACTTTTTAAAGTTCTTTGAGGGACTCCTTGAAGTCATTTTCCTCAGGTTTGAGATGAAGTGCAGCCCCACCCATCCCTTGGGGATGAAGAATCCTCTTCAAAAATCTTCTAAAATTTCCAGCTAGGTGTGGTGGCACACACCTATAATCACAGTACAGCACTATGCGAGGGTAAGGGAGGAGGATCACAAGTTATAAGCCAGTTTGGGCTACACAGCAAGACCTTTTCTAAAGGGGAAAAAAAAAAAAAAAAAAAAAAAACCTTTAATTTCTAACCCCTCCCTGGCTCTTTTATACCCCTAGAGATAAGTGAGGGTTTTCTCGGCCACGTACTTTGAAAATGTTTGTGTTTTGTTCCAGTGCCTCTCTGTAGAATAAGCCTCTGCTGAAATTCCCGTGTTAATGTCCTGCTACACTTAGAGCTTAGTGAATGACTCATTCTCCCCAGTGGGGAGGGCAAAGGCGCCCTTACACAGCCCTCACAAGCCTTAGGCTTCTGTCCTAACCTCAGCCGGGTCTCTCCAACTGACCCCAGAGCAGCCCTTTCATTGCTCTGGGTCTCAGCTTCTCCTTTCGGTGAAATGGAAATCAAATCTCTCCAGGGAGGTGTTGTGAGGAATAATAAGGCAATGCCTATAAAGTGCTTTAAGTACTTCGGGGAAAGACATTGGCTAAATACCAAATGATAATAATAACACCGTCATCTTCATCCACATTATTATTCATGGGTTGAGAGGAGAAAGTGGTTGCTGATGGTGTCTTTGCTCTGTGGGAAGGAGGACTTCAGGCCCCAGGATGTCCTATCAATAAGTCAAAGCCGATAAATACCGAGCAGTGGAAGTGGAAGTTACCTAGCCATAAAGGCTGAGTGTACATGCCCATTTGTATTTGAAATCACAACACCTGACTCTATTTCTCATTTCTTATTTTTATAGCCAGTGCTCAGAGGAGCTAGAATTAAGGGGAAATTGCATTCATTTTCTGAGGGATGGAGGAGAAAAGGGATCTCTTTCTTCTTGGATCTTACTACCTATCACTTTCTTCTTCGAATACTTATTTTTTCTATGCTCCCCACCTTCCCTCACCTCTGCACTCCGCCCTACTCATTTCTGAGCTCTAATCAGCAGATACATTGCCAGTCTGGTTGAGATGAGACACAGAGGGGTCAGAGGTGAGCCATGCAGAGACCAGCCCCAGACTTCTGAGAAGAGGTGAGGGGGTGCCCCTCCCACCCAAACTCATTCGTTCTTCATAAAAAGAGAGTCATATAGCATCTGAGCACCGTCCTGCGTGCCAGAGGCAGCTCAGTGAACAAGAAACAATCCCTGTCAGAAGTTGAGCCCCTGAAAATCTCACAAAATCTTCACTGGAGGCCCGGTAGGACCACATGATTCATGAACAAGAAGACTTTTTATCCAGCAATACAACCATCAGCCCCAAATGATTTCCAAGTTTACATTTCTGGTTCTAGAGGACATCTTTCCATTACCACCCCACATAAGCAGTGTGTGGTCCGGAATTCACAAGCTTGTCCCCTAATATATGCAGGCACAGAGGCACATGCATCTTAAAGCACAGGGTAGTATATGCTATGGACATAAGTCCAAGGGCAAGGTTTCAGTTCAAGTCTGCTACCTGACTCTTAAATTTTCTGAGCCCCAGTTTCTTAATACACAAAATGAGGATAGAAATAATGACTCCATGCACTTTCTGGAGGTGCTGTAGGGGTCAAAAGAGATGATATTCTCTTAGTTCATTGAAAAGAAAGGTTCGTGCTAATAATGTTTGGACAATTAAATGCTAATATCTTGTGCTCTGAGTAACTAATTTAAAGATAACAACATGCAATGTATTAACCATTGTTACCCTCTTATTATCTTGTTTTGAATTTTTACCTCTTTAAAATAAAAAAATAAAAAAGAGATGACAGCAGCAGGGATAGCCATGAAGTTCTCTTCAGCTGGAGGTTAGGGCTGGTTGTTGAGCTGAGGCTCGCACTGTGCCAAGGTCTTTGCTAGGTGAACGAGGTCCCCTAGGCTAGAGCTGGAGATTTCAGCACTAAGCCGAGATGCTGAGCAGTTGAGAACTTGGTATTTTCCATTCTAGGATTCTGTGGGTACTAAGGAAATAGGAACCCACCATTATACGTTTTATTTTCAAATTTTATAGACATTTTTTCTGGTTATAAAAGTATATAAAAATTCAGACCATGAAGAAAGATATAAAAAAGAAATTTTAAATGCTACATGGTCTCAGAAATATAAATTTTAGGAGTATAGCCCTCCAAAACATTTGTCCCCACCACCACCACCACAGCCTTACTATACCTTGTTTTGAAGTTGTCTTTTTGACTTAAATGTGTACCCCAATCACCTTCCCTCCTGCTTTTATTTATCTAAAAGACTTCAACCAGCCCTGCGGGTCTGCTCTCAAGATGTATCTTCCACTTTGAGCTTTTGTAGCATTCTTTAGGGACCACCTCCAGAGCCACAAAGGATAAGAACCTTCTCTTAGCTGAAAGACACCCGGGGTAGGTACATTTACAAGCCCCACTTGCTAGGTTCTGAGACATTGACATCTTGTCATTTTCCCCCCTCTTTTTAAAATTTCAAACTGAAGTTTGATGTTGAATTAAAAATGTTGCCAGGGGCTGCCTGCAGGGCCCTCAGGCTAAAACAGTGGCAGCATCTGCCAGGGGAGACCCACAGGTCCTGCTTCGGACCATGGCAATGTGCAGATGGCATCTGAGCCCGACAAAGCAGGCAGAAATGTGCATGTGAAGGGAAATTCAAGGACCACTATGCTTTATTTAAAAAGCCCACCTCACAAGTGCTTGCCCATTTTTTTATTTGGGTTTTCTGACTAAATACCCATAGGATGCATCGTGTTCAGATGTTTCCTGATGGTGGAGGGGGAGCAGCCACTTGTGGAGAAATGCCAGTCCTCGTTAAACATTTTGGGGCACAAGATAAATGAGGTGAGGGGTGAGTGTGCTGCTGACCAGCACATATCTTTCACGAAGTTGGGGTGTTTGCTGAGAGGACCAAATGAGAAGGAGTGTATGGATATGCTATGGAGACCAGAAAGCCTCCACAGTTGAAGCCCTGAATTCACCTATGAGCTTGCTCCATGATGGAGCAGGAGAACTACAGCTGCTCCTAGAAAAGGAAGCCAGGTGGCTGGGAGACAGGAATGGGAGTGAGACCTGCCTTTTGTGCTAGATCTTTTGGTTTCTTTTGCATCTTGTGTGATGTGCATGATTTTCCTTTCAACATAAAACAATCAAATAATTTAGCTCAAAGGAAGCTTGGGCCCTGGTACACATCCTTGGGGAAAAATATTCCTTGGTGAGGGTAGCTTTCCTTCCCCTTCAAATCATGCTTGAGCCCACTGAGTCATTGCTGAATAGCACTGACAGCCTCATTCTTTCCTACAGAGTATCTTTCTTTTGAAAATGAAAACAGAGAATTCAAATCAAAGAACTATCAGAATGAGTTCAATTATTATTCTCTATGATTTGATGTACTATGTATTTTCTGATTGTAGCAAAGAAGTGATGGGCTTAGATGCCACACACGGCTTTCAATAAATGAGACTGGCTTTTGCACAAGGGTTATTATTATCACTATATTGCTGATACTATGGTTGTTATGTAAAAGTAATATTATACATATTTACTAACCTATAATTCAAGCTCATTCTTAATTCCAGCTGTGCAGTTTCTTGAAATGTACAATTATTTAACCTCTCTGAATAGTATAAGAAATGCTAATCTTCTTCTTATTATTGTTAGTATTTCTTGGGGAGGAAAACAGATGCTTAAACCTCAAGCCGATCCTTAGGTATGTGGAGGAGGACAGCTGTAAAATGGAATGGAAGCCGTTTGGAAGAACAGTTGTTGTCAATACCTAAAAATCATATTGAGCAAATCCATATAATTCTCATAAGCAATATCTTCTTAGGCAGCCTCTCAGTGAGTCTTTATCATGATGCCAAGCTTTATTTTATTCCCCTTACCTTCACGCCTTTCTCCCCACATGTTGTCTTTCACAAAGTAACTGCAGAGATGGTCACTGCATCTTATGAATGCCTGAGACTTGGCATTTTTCTAGGTTGAAAGCTGCTCCTGGTGATGACTGTAGTAAATTATGAATGCTGCGGGAATACATGAGGAATAAATGCACCTAAAAATTGCTCATGCTATTTTCTTTCTCTCAACAAACAGCTACTGAATGTCTGCTAGTGGCGGGCACTCTTCTACAGCAGTTGCTCTCAGCTGGGGACCATTTGCACCCACAGGAGTCATTGGGCCAGCATCTAAAAACATTGTTTGGTCATCACAACTAGGGAGTACCTAGTTGTGATGACAACAAGTGGCTAAAGGTCATGGAAGCTGCTAAACCTACAATGTACAAACTGCCCCTACAAAGAGCCGCACAGCCCAACGGTCAAAGGCACCAAAAATTAGAAATTCTATGTTAGAGGACAAAAGAAATTACATCCCCAAACAGACAAAGAGCCTTACTCTTGTGGAATATACATTTTTCAAGGAGCCAGGGATTATACTGTAAAAATAAGTAAATTTAAAAATGATAGGTGGTATTTTTGAAAAAGACAAAGTTGATCAGAGTAAGAAGAGTCAAGGATCTAGCAGTGGTGAGTATTGGATTGTGAGAAAGTGAGTGGGTGGGATTTGAGAGAATTAAGACAGCTAGGCCTACTCCAAGCAAAGGAAACAGCTAAAGCAAAGACCTGAAGGCAGAGTAACCTGCTAGGGTCACCTAATAGAAGCAGGCCAGTATGGGACGCAGTGAGTTCGGGAGAGGAGCCGAAGATGAGGTCAGATAAGGAGCAGGAATCTAGATCATAGGGCTGCGTGGGATGCTAAAAAGATTCAGTATTTACACTGAAAGAATGACTTTGAGCACAGCTGTGACGTGATCTGACTTGTACAGTATTAGCTGGTCTACTGAAAGTAGAACAAAGAGGGGCAAGGGGAAAGCAGGGGAACCTATTTGTTAGGAATTATTGTAATAGATGAGTATCCTGGATTAGAGTGGTAGCCATGGAGGGAGTGAGATGTGGAAAGATACATTTTAAAGGAAGAGCTAGTAGGATTTGTGATGAATTGGTGTAGAAAATGACCTGAAGGTTTTTGGCCTGAATGACTGGAAGGACAGGATTGCAATATGCTCAGATGGGAAAAGATAGTTGGGTCTAGAGCAGATTTAGTGAGGAAGATCAAGACTTTAACCTTAGATGTATTAAATCTCAGGTATTTATTAGATTCTTGAGTGGAGGTATTGAGTCAGCAGATAGATATACAAGTCTTAAATTCAGAAGAGAGATGACATCTGGGAATGAAAACATACAAATTAATAGTATTACAATGGGATGTGATGAGATGACCAATAAAATGCAGGTAGATGGATAAGAAGACCAAGAACTGAACTCAGGCAAGTGCAATTAAAAGCTTGAAAAGAAAAGGAAGAACCAGCAAAAGAAGGATCAACCACAAAGTAGGAGAAAAGCTAGAAAATGTGTCATCCCACAAGCAAACTGGAAAAGTGTATCAAAGAGAAGGAAATCAACCATTGATCAAATACTGCTTATGCATGCAGAATGAGGAGAGACAATTACCAAGCATTGGCTTTAGGTAGATATTATTGAGAAACATGATAAGGGCTCTTTGTAGGGTGTTTGATTGGAATGAATTCAAAAGAGATTGACAGAAAAAGGTAATAAAGACAGAAAGAAAATACAGACAACTCCTGAAAAGTTTTAATGGAAAGTGGAGCAGATAAGTGGGCCAGTAGCTGCCAAAGGGAATTTGGTCAAGAGGTTTTTGTAAAATGGTATCTCAGCTACTTTCTTCATTGCTAGAACAAAATACCCAACGCCCACACATTAAAGAAGGAAAGACTGATTTTGGTTCACAGTTTGTAGAGGTTTCAGTCCATAGTTGGTTGACTCCAAGGCAGGGTGACAGGGCAAGGGAGCATGGTAGAGCAGAAACAGCCCATGGTATGGCAATCAGGAAGCAGAGAGAGAGCAAGGAATGTTTTAGTTACTTTTCACTCGCTGCTGAGACAGAATACCTGATGCCCAAAATTAGGCAAAGAAAGGTTTATTTCTTACAGTTTTCAGGAGTTTCAGTCCATAATTTAGTTGGCTCCAAGGCAGTGTGGCATGGCGGGACAGCCATTCATGGTGGCCTCCAAACAGCAAGGTGAACCAGCCAGAGAGAAAGAGCAAAAGAGCAAGAGAAAGGAAGACTCACATTCCTCCTGCCTTACTCTGTATGTCAGCTCCACCCCTGGGCAGGTGCAGCACTCACATCACCAATCCCAGCACTAGACAACAAACCAATCACAAACACCAGCCTCAGACCCATCCAAATTACATGAGGACTTGGGGGGACACAGAATCCAACCAATACAAGGAAGGAGGCAGAGAAATACACCCTCCAGACCATGCCCTCAGTGACCCACCTCCTCTGATCAGGCTTCACCTCTGAACAGCACATTTAGCTATAAATTGATCAATAACTAACCATTGATGAGTTCCATACCTCCATGATCCAGTTACCTCCCAAAAGTCCCACCTATGAGCACCTGAGGCTTGACAGGGGAGGGCACATCTGGCTACAAACCATAATAGATGGCAACAATATGTTGTAGAAAGCAAAAAATCATGTGAGAAAATAGGACAGACTAGCTTGCATTACACCTTGAAGTAGGAAAGAGGAGAAAGGATTCAGTGCAGAATAGAAAGAATTGATTTTAGATGGATTATGAAAAGTTCATCTAGGGTGTCAAGATGGAAGATAGGGTCAGGTGTGGTGTTGCACACCTGTAATCCCAGCACTTGGGGGCTGAGGCAGGATTGCTGCTAGTTCAAGACCAATCTGAACTGCATAGTGAAACTCTGTCTCAAAAAGACAAAATAAATAAGTAAGTAAGAAGGCAAAGGAGGTGGGTGAAAATGTTGGAAAGTTTAGGTTTTGGTTGCTGGTTGCTTCAATTTTTGTCATGGAGTATAAATCTGACTCATCAGTTGAAAATGAGGCTTGGGGAGGCACTATTAGAAACTCAGATAGCAAAATGCGTGAAATAGTTGTCCACAGTAGAGAAGAGTAGATGACAAATACACAATTGTCTGGTAGCATAAAGAGCCACCTGAGTTTCAGAGTCATCCTTTAAGAGTAAGACCTACCAGCGTGGTTATGGGATTTTCTCCAGCGTATTAGCTGCATGGACATAAATTCAGAATAGGTAGGTGTCAGACTGAACCAAAGCTGTAATTTTCACTGAATGTGGTGAAATGGAAGAAGAACAAGAGACTTAAAGATATATGCAATGGAATCATGATATAATAACCCCTATACAATAATAACTATATAAATCATGTTTCCTCTATTATTTAATATTATGTATTTTTATAATGCAGGTGTAATCTTTAAGAAGCAGGTAAAAAGTACTTTGTTGAGTCAGCCAGATCCCAGATTTGGCATGCTTTTCATGAATTCTTAGAACTCACGTAGGTCTGCAGATGTCACCTAGCCCCTTCATCTGTTCCCCAGGATGCAAGGGTACCATATCTTATGCCCCCTGAAGAGATGACCTGGTTCTCCAGAGAGAACAAGACCAATACTCAAGACTAATGAGTGAGACTAATACTTATTAACCCCAAAATAGAAATGCTTCCCAAGTAACTTAATCAAATTTCCCATGAGCCTCTTGAGATATTTTCTCTTCTTGCATTCTTAAGAGTGATAAGAAACAACTGGCCAAGTTTTCTTCTATTCTTTTAGTCTATTAATTAGTTCATTCAACAAATGTATAGTAAGTATTGCCTCCCAGCTATATACTGGGTATACCTGTGATGGGAAACCATGTTCTTTGATATACCCAGCTTTACAGCTTTAGAGGCAAGTTCAGCATGCTATGATAAAGGATATGATTAGGGAGAAAAGACTTACAGGAACCCATAACAAAGGCACTAACCCAAGTGAGGAAGGGGAAAGCTCATGGAAGGATTCCAACAGAAGAGACATAGCAGGGCCTGTAATCCCAGTACTTGGGAGGTTGAGGCAGGAGGATCACTGTGAGTTTGAGCCTAGCCTGGGATACACAGTGAGTTCAAGTTCAGCCTGAACTGTGTAATGAGGCCTTCTCTCAACAAACAAACAAAAACAAACCAAAAGAGAGAGACAGACAGAGAGAGGGAGAGAGAGATGTAAATTGAACAGGAGTTAGATGAAGAGGGGGCGGGACACAAGTATTCCAGGTAGCTGGAATATATGTGAAAGCCTGATGGAAAGAAAGAACAGGGTATGCGAGAAGGTCATGGTGCCAAGAACCCAAGAAGGCAGGAAAAATGAGAGAAAGATGGGCTGAAAAGACTGGCAAGTGCATGATAGGATGGGTTAGCAATTTTTATCAAGAATTTGGGCTTTGCCCTAAAGGTAGTGTTAATAGGCTCCTCCCTGCCCCATATTGGGGATTGAACCCATGGAGGCACTCTACCACTGAGCTCTGTTTCCAACTCTCCCCCCACCCAACTCTGCCCAGTGAGATTTAAACTTGCAGTCCTCTTGCCTCAGCTTCCCAAAGTGCTGGGATTACAGGTATGTGCCACCACATCCAGTTTTGATGGGCTCTAAACAGAGCAGCAGGAGCACTACCTTGTGCTTTGGAAAGTTCACTGGCTGCTCAACGTCAATAAAGAGTCACAAGAAAACAGCAAACATCTGTAGGAATAGTAAAGTTAACCAAAAGGCTGATTCTGTTACAAGCATGAAAGACAGCAGTGTCCTGGACTAGATATGTGGAAGTGGAGTTGGAGAGAAACGGATGATACAAGAGGTGTTTTAGGTAGCTGAATCAACAGGTCTTGGGGAATTCTTAGTTTTGGAGAGTCAAGGAAAAGGAACAGAGAGAATATAAATCCAATATCTATATCTGTTGGGGGAAGCGCCAGGCATAATGGCACACATCTGTAAACCCAGCTACTCAAGAGGCTGAGGGTAGGAGAACTACAACTTCAAGTTAAAGGCCAGCCTAGTCAATTTAGCAAAATTAAAAAAAAAAAAAAAAAACTGGAAGTGTGGCTCAGTGATAGACTAGAACCCTTGGCTTTCATTCCCAATATAGAAGGAAAACAGAAAAGGAAGCCCTGGCTAATAGTATCAAGTGTCATCAAGAAGCCGAAGGAGGCCCACTGGATTTGGGTGTGGTAGCCATGAAGGCAGAAACCAAATCACAGTGAATTAAGAAGGGACTAGAAGTTGAAAAATGCTAGGCAAAAAAAAAAAAAAAAAATGTAGACAATTCTTTTAGGTAGTTAATTAAATCTACATGTGAATTTAAGAAAAAAAGAATTGAAGGCAAACCTTCACACAAATTATCTCTTATATGACACATTGTTCCCAGGTGTCAAAATCTCTCAGGTGCAACATTTCCAAGTTAATGACTTCAGCTCTCCATCTTATCTGAGAGAGAGCAGACTCAGCCAAAGACAGTTATTCTAACGCATCTCAAATTTCCTTTTCTTGAGACAAAATCATATTTCTTTAATTAGTTCCACAAATCTATCACCTTGTAATCATTTTGGTGACTATCCTCGGAGTGATTTCCAGTTTCTTCAAGTTTCCCTTTAATCACTGAAATGTCATGAAACAGAAATTCAGCAACATGAAATCTTGTGGGAACTCATCAGCTAGGTGACAGAGCCTGAGTGGCTAAACAAAAAATAAAAAAAAAACCCAAAGGATGAATCCGAAGGCTACAGAGGAGGGCACACAAATAAACACACAAAACTAAAACTCAGAATGGGCAGAAACCAAAGCAGCTTGGGGCATCTGTGTGGCAAGAAATGGTAAGAATTATCTCTTGAAGGTAGCGTTCCCAGGGTGCAGTCTGCTTGGGACACAAACTAGACTTTAGGGCCAGAAAATGGAAGGGAATCTTCATTAACGATCCCATCAGAGGGGGAGTGCATTTCTTCCAAGGAAAACTCAGGGGCCAGAAGGAAGAACAGGCTGGTCATTCACCACAGCCTTAGCAGATTCAAGTACCAGAGCTAGTGTTCCAGTACTAGTCTAACTGCATGCAAGACCTCATGTCACTGAGCCTCAAGTTATAAAAATTCAAACCAAGATTCCCCATGGTGTGTGCTCCTCACCAGGAGCACTCCCTCTCCGAGATGAATCTTCAGGCTCTGCAGTAGAGCATACTGCTGCCATCATTCTGACCAATCTTCCTCCCTTCTCTGAATTAAAGTTTGAAATCTCAGAACGCAGCCTGGGACATTGATGGATGAAGCACCTGAGCTGTGCACCTGGCTCATTTGATTAGCAGAGACAGTGGAAATAGAAAATTCAGACCCCAAAGTATGGCGTGAGTCTGGGTGATTCCATTTGGCTGAATCCCCAGACAGAGAAACTGGAGAGCAGTCAAATACCCACTTTTCTTCGTGCAGGGCACATGGAGGAGGCTGAGAATCCTAATGTCTTTGTAGTTATAGAACCTCATTTACTTCATTGTTAATCCCAGACTATAAATGTCCTTTATGTGGCCACCACCACTTAATTGTGTGCAAGAAAAAATATCAATACTTTTCTCTTTTTATCTTGACTATGGAGAAATAGTTGCAAAAAGTTATAGGCAAGTGCGACTTTTCTTAGGCGTGTCTTATTTTGCAAAACAGATGTGTTCATGGAAAGATACATATAAGTGATTTGAGGATTTTGTAGTGGTTGTCATTGAATTAATCAATATTCATTTTCCCCATTGGCTAATACTTCCAGAGTGGCTTCTTTTCAACATCAGCTTCAAACTTTAGAAGTGTAAAAACAGCAGTAGAGTATTCAGGCTTCTGAGGCAACCAATCATAGCTTAAATTCAACTCCACTTTTTACTGGCTATCTCCCATTGGACACATTACTTACTGCTTTTAAGCATAATTTTCCATGTTTGTAAAAGAGAATTTAATGTTGTTTTAGTGAGCAATGCATAACAGTGTGTGAGCTTGGCACAAATAAACACCTATAAATTCAGTATTTATTATTACTTTTGGCTTTTATATTTCTGAGCCAAAAGTAATAATATATTTGTTATATTTGTTAAGAAATTAATAATTGAAAAGGTGTTATTTAAAAATTTTTATGGCAAAATCAGAAAATGTTTATTGCAGAAAATTTGGAAAACACAGAATTTTTTTTTTTTTTTTGTAAACCCCTGGCCCACAGAAAAATAAATTTAAAAAACTACTAAAAGTAAAGTTTCTTCTACTCCCATTTCTGAGAGGTAGCATGTTTGCACTCTGATGTTATCTATGTATATTGACACCCTTGGGTTACTCAGTTGTTCAAAGCACTTAGAGATGTGTTATTAAAAGAAACTCAGCAATGTAGATGCATCCTTCTAAAACTTTGTAGTATAGTAACTCAAATACCATCAAATTCACCCTTTTGAGGTGTACAATTCAGTTTTCCTGGTCCTTGGTATCTGAGGGGAATCGATTCAGGAACTCCCGTGGATACCAAGATCCATTGAAGTTCAAGTTTCTTACATAAAATGTTAGAGTTATTTGCAGATAACATATAGATATCACCCCCATACAGATGCCTCTGGTCTTATGATGAGGCCGTATCCTCCTCATCATGGGATAATCCTACTGTAACTTGAAAACATTGTAATTCTAAAATACCTTTAACACACCTCGTCTAGCGGCCATCACAGCCCAGCAGCACAGCACACTGCAGTCTCCGCTGCTGCTGCCGCCGTGTGATCCTGAGGCAGCCTGGGGACCACAGCCCTCTGTGCGTCCCAGCATCATGAGATGCTGTCATTGTGCGCATTGCGAGCTGGGTAAAAGAACAAAATTCAGAGTTTGAAGTAAGGTTTCCACAGACTGCATATCACCTTCATATGATCATAAAGCTGAAAAATTGAAAACCAGGGCTGGAGATTCAGCCTAGTGGCATAAGTGCCTGCCTGGCAAGCATGAGGTCGTGAGTTCAATCCCCAGTACCAAAAAAAAAGAAAAAAAAAAAAAAAAGAGAGAAATTGAAAACCAAATTGCTATAAATTGGAATCAGTTGTACATTAAATCATCCCTAGATTACTTATAATATCTATTACAACATAAGTGCTATGCAAATAGTTATCATACTGTATTGCTTAGGGATTAATAATAAGAAAAAGTCCATATATGTAGAATAAAGATGCAGATTTTTCCTCAACTTAAGTAGGGCTCACTACATTGACAAAGTTGTGTAAAAATCACTACTGATTTCAGAACACTTTCATCATTCCTCAAATACACCCTATATCCACTAGTGTTCTCCCCATTTCTCACTCTCCACAGCTCTTGGCAACCACTAATCTACTTTCTGTCTGAATGAATTTGTCTCTCCTGAACAGTTCACACAAATGGAATCATACAACATGGCCTTTTATGTCTATCTTATTTCCTTTAACGTGATGTTTTCCAGGGTTACCCATATGGTAAAATGGATAAAGGTGTTATTCCTTTTTATTGCTGAATAATATTCCAGTTTATCAGTACAGTGCAATTTGTTTATTCATTCACCCAGTTGATGGACACTCAAGTAATTCTATTTTTCGGCTATTGCAAATGACGTTGCAATAAACATTCATGTGCACATTTTTGTGCAAATATGTTTTGAACCCTTTCTAAAAGTAAAAACATTATTAAGATCTATAATAGAGTTTTAAAGTATTTCTCATAAAACAGTTTAAATTATTATTATACTTCAAAGAGAAGAAAATATAAATGTAATAAAACCAAGAAGCTAGCACACAAATCAGTAAGTCAATATTCTAGCATATTTAGATCTGCCCCAGATCTAAACATTATAGTGGACAGAAACTTTTGTCCTATCCTGAAATAACCACTACTCTAATGTAAACTAGTAAGTTATTTTGCTCTGCAAGTATCCTCAGACAGTTCTGCATTTGGGGGGATTTGTTTATATTGCTACACATAGCTCTGGTACATTTATTTAATCTGTTATACAAAACCACATAATAGATTTTTCCACTCCCCATTTGCTAGTACTTTACATTGTTTCTTAGTTTTTGTTAATATAAACTATGATTCGGTGAACATACTTGTGCATATATTCTTGCATCTCTGGATCTGAAATGGCTGAAATGTAGGATTTGCATATTGTCAGTCTTACTGGAGTTTAACAAATTATTCTCAAGTCAGGTTTTCTTATTTGAGGCACACCTACCCTCACTGGTTCAATGCTGTTTGCTTAGACTGTAAACCCCTTGACTGTAGGGCTCACCCAGTTTCTACTGTGAACTGAACAGAAGAATCTGGGTTGGTAAATTGTGGGAAAGTATAAAAAATACACAATTTAAACTGTGTTAAAAGTTGTCCCTTAAAAAAGGTAGTGAAGTCCTAACCTCAGTACCTGTGACAGTGACCTCAACTGATAGAAAGGTCTTTGCAAATGGTTAAGAGGACTGTGTCCTTATTAAAAGAGGAGATTTAGACACAGTTCCATGTACACTGGGAGATTGCAGAAGGCCATGAAGCTCCAAACCAAGGAATGTCGAAGATTTCCAACAGATCACCAGAAACTAGAAGAGAGGCCTGAAGCAGATTCTCCCTCACAGCTTTCAGAAGAAGCCAGTCCTGGTGATACCGTGATTCAGGACTTCCAGCCTCTGAAACTGTGAGACCGTAAGTTTTTTGTTGTTCAAATTTCTGGAAGGAGCTGTAGTAAAGTAACACACTTTTTTGGAATGAGTCATTTTGGCCTCCAAATTAAAGATCGATGATCTGAAGTTGGTGACTATTTCAAATTTGTTTGGCATCGATATCTCTATTCTTTGTCACCCTAGATGTTTTGATTTTTGTGTTTTTGGCTTTATCTTTTTAAAATTTTTTTAAAACTTTTTACCATTCTTTTGTCCTGTAGGCCTAATTCCATCCACTGAATCATGAATTTCCTTCATTCTTAAAACATTTGTAAAGTCCTTTTGTGATTAGCTATTGTCAAATAAAACTAAGAGCATTCACCATTTTCCTCCTCAGGATATAAACTTACTTTTCAGTTTGAGTACTCAGCAGCACAGGCTGCTAATAGGGAGAAAACATTACGCATAAGAGAGACACTTGATTCCAAGGTATTTCTAGAGTCAAGAGAAAAACTCCTTGGAGAAAATTTGCCAGTAGAAAAATGGGGGGCTATTGGTAAATGACATTGTTTTTCCTACTTCAAAAGATATGTTGATCTAGTGGGTGAGATGTTTTGGGACCATGATACGGGCTCCATACTTGAAAGCCAAGTGGAAAAATCCATAAAAGAAAGACTTTGAGGAAATTCCAACAGGGTGGGAATATGAATAGAGAAAACGAATTTGAAAGGCCTAATTTATTACCCATTTTGAATAACAAAAGAAAGACAAAAAAATCATTCATGGAATCTAGTATAGCTAAATTCACAAAGCAACTGCAGCTACATATAGCAATATGGGCAAATGTTAAAAATACTATATGTAAGCATGCTTACATAACAAAGCAGTTGTTTAATGTGCATGGGTAAAATACATACAAATCAACATAATAACGACTTCTGGGGAATGGAATAGAAGAAAAGACTGAATTTAGAAGTACTTGGAAAATGTTAAAAGCTTTGTGATGCTGTATATATAATATATTAATCTTACTTAATAGGATATGCGCTCCTTCAAGCTCTATTTTGTACCTCATACTCTGTTAGGTAGGTTCACAGCCATTATTAACAAAGCATCTAAATACTCTCAAGGAGAAGGTAAGCGTATCACCTCCTTTTCAGAGAGGAAACTGAGGCACAAAGAGTAGTAGGTTTCCCAGACCCTGTTGCTGATGAAGTCCGAAGCCAGAGCCTGCAGGTCACCGGGCCTTCTAGTCAGGGCGGGAGGCACTGAGTCGCCAGCGGTAGCACCGCACAAAGGACCGCAGCGGTTTCCGTTCAGCTAGAAACGCGTCTGCAGGCGCGGGCCGCCCCTCTGCGCGGCTCGGCTGCCCGCTGGAGCCGCGAGTGCTGCATCTGGCTGGGAGGCCGGCTCGGCCCTTCCGCGGGCTGGGAGGAGGGGTAAACGGCCGCGTTTAGCTTTTGTGACTGAACCGCGGGGGCCTTGGAACCCTTCCACCCACTTGAAAAACGGTCGCCCAGCTGACATTAATAGAAAAAGACCATTAAAAAGCTTTATGCTATTCTGTTCTCCTGGTTCTGGTCCCTCTCTGCCTTTGTTGCTGCTGGCATGTTATAAATTATAGATGCGCCTAGGTGCCGCTGTTCCCCGGGTTCCTCCGTAGGGCCGCCCGCCCGCCCGCTCCCGCGCCCGCGCCGGCCGCGCAGCCTTCCTCCGAGCAGAGGCCGGGACGAGCGCGGTGCCAGCCCCGCTTCTGCCCTCCGCCCGCGCCGGCCCTGTCACCGCGGAGGCGGGGCCGCAGCCCCGGGGCGCCGCAGCTGCCTCTCCCGACCCCGGATCCCGAAGTCAGACCGCGCGGAGAGGCGGGACACCGAGGGGGGATGGGGCGGAAAATTCCTAACGTGCCCGGCCTGGGAAGGTTTGGGGGAACCCGTGTTTCCCGAGGGGCGCCGCTGGTGAGAGGCACAGAGTCGGTGCTAATGAGAGCGTTTGGGATGATGTAAGAAGCAGCACTCTTTTCTTTTTTTAAAGCATTTTTTCCACTCATTTAAAAGTTTATGTTTTATTATAGATCATTAAATCCATTCATGGATATTGTTATTAAAGTAGATACCACCTTACATCCGGTTTTACTTTAAAGAAATAAAAATTAAATTATGCGTAGGTGAGATGTAGACGAGGAGACGAGGACAAAGGGCATAGAAATGACAGGTTTGGGAAGAACTAACTGCAAGAGTATCAAGTGTTTTTGCTTGGTGTGGACCTTGTAACGTAATGAAAGCAGAGGAATTTCTCCTTCTGAAAACACAGGCAAATTTGGGGTGCAGGTGTAAGGGTTTCCCATGCCTTAACCACAGAGGAATACACGGACCCCAGATCGAGGTCCTGACAGCCCTGCTGTGAGCTGCAGAGGTGGGCACTGGCCTTCACCCGTGACTGGCACACACGCCATCCTCAAAAGTAATCGCTAAGAAATTGTAGTTCGGATCCTTTTATTTCTCCAGAAGATCAACCTGCGGCCCAGAGAGATCAGTGAGTTGGTCCAAGATCACAAAGCAAAAGCAAACACCCACACCTCCTGATGTTACTCCACTAAACGTTCCTGCCTATTCCCTCACCCTGCAACCGCTCCACCCGCTGCAGGGAATCCAGTGCTTTGGGATTCCACAGATGGAAGAAAATGTGGGTGAGAAGGAACAGCAGGAAAGGATGGAAGATGTAGTTGGCTCCAGGTCCTCCCTCTTGATACTCCTAACCCACCCTCATCACAAGGAGCAGTGGAGGGGCCACTCTGGTCAATAAAGGGCCCAGAGAGAGGGTGATGACCCCAGGGTGGCCCTCTGTGCCACTTGTCGGTGGTTGCATAGCGGAAGCTGTCCATATACAGATTTCATTTCTTTGGAGGGTTCTACCTAAGCCCTTTCCGGGATAGTTTTAAGATGCACAAAGTTTACATAGAAGACCCGTTAATGCTCTGTCTCTGGGGTTAATATTTAATTAGACAGTTTTTAAAAATGCATACTATTACTGGGGAGATTGCTGCAGCCCTTGTCTCTTCCCTCTGGGAAGCAATGTTCAGATACAGAATTATGAGCCCCTTGTCGTTCCCATGGAAACCCTCACCTCTGGTGACTCCAGGCTGAGCACTGGTGGCTACCAAAGGACGGCAAGGCTCAGGGAAGACCCCAGAGGTAGAAAGCTTAAAGAGCTCTTGGACTTGCACCCAGAGTTCAAGGGCCATCTGACTGACTGTGGCCAGTGTCACACACCTGTCATCCAAGGAAGTCTATCCAAATTTTGGGACATGCTGATGACTCCAGGAGTATTTTGTACACTTAAAAATATATATATATATATATAGAGAGAGAGAGAGAGACAGAGAGACAGAGAGAGAGACAGAGAACCAAGATGAATTCCTTTCTTTTTTCAAATTCCTCTTATGTGTGAGCCCCTCACTATCATCCAAGCACTTATTTTCATGCTTTTATCCCTTCATGTAGTGCAGAAACTGCAATGTGAGAGGGACTGAAATTTCTATTGGAAACATAAACTTAAACCCATGTGTATTTTGTTGTGTTACCTTCTTTTGTTAAGTCATGTTTCCCCATCTTTTCCTTTTGCAATTGTTTGGAACTATGTATAAATTTTTCATTTGCGTCTCTCCTTATTTAAATTCCACCCTAAAATCTGGTTCATCATTCCAACCTCTCGAGAGTTGAATCTTTCAGAACTTAGCACTCATTGAATTTGTTTTCACTCCCAACTCCATGTTGTTCCCAAATGGGATAAGCCTGTCTTCCAGGGTTCTGAGTTGTTGATGATCACTGCAAAGGAGAAATGGGGACATGGGCCTGAAACGGAGGCATACTTGGATAGTGCAGGGGCTTTGTGCGCCCTGCTCTTGCCTTCTGTCCAGACAGATTTCAGCACTGTGAAGAGCTCTGTACACAGGGTCAACCTCTCTTGACAAGCGCCCCCTCTGGTGTCCTCCTGCTGTTCTGCTTCCCGGCTTTCTCCAAGGCCAGCGACGGCCACTTAGCCCTAGCACAGCACATCCTGGAAGCCGAGGAAAGTTAATGCTTAGTTGATGGAGCACAGAAGTCAGTAGATGAATGCCCAGCATCCCAGCTTTCTGAGAAAAAAAATCCAAGGGAAGCACAGTGCACATGTTCCTCAGAGAGTTTCCAGGGAGGCTTAGCTCCCGCTGTGCTGGCTGTGGCCAGCTCAATGACCCACCTGCCCTTGGGAGTTGTTCCTCATGGTGTCTCACTTTCCTTATTCTTCCAGTCCAGGTTCCTGAGGTTACCTCCAAAAGACAATACCTGCACCAAGTTTGTATCTCAATCTTTGGTTGTTTGTTTCTTTGTTTGTTTCTTGAAACAGGGTCTCACTATGCAGTTCAGGGTTGTTGTTGAAGTCACTTTGTAGTCCAGGCTGATGTCAAACTCACAACGATCTTCCTGCCTCAAGTGCTGGGATTATAGGCATGTACCATCACGCCCAGTTTGTATCTCAATTTTTACTTTCTCAAAAACTAAATTGAGGCAGATATAAAACTGCAAGTAGCAAAGAAATAGGAGGTGGATAACCTCTGATTTAATTTCAGGACATCTTTTTTAAATGACTGTTACTTTTAAGAATATTTTATGCTTAAATTCTTTATTAAGAAAATACTAAAAGTAGAGAAAACTTGGAAAACAGTGAATAAAAAGGGAAATCTAATTATAATCCTATCCCTTTAATACTTTAATACAGTGACTACCCAGGGTATCTATCCTGGGAATTGAAGCTACACCACCAGCCTCTCACCGTTTTTTTTTTTTTTTTTTTGTACCAGGAATCGAACTTACAACCTTGTGCTTGCCAGGCAGGCACTGTGCCTCTGAGTCATATCCCTGGTCCTACCCCTTTTAATTTTTATTTTGAGATGGTCTTGCTAAATTGCCCAGGTGGGACTGGAAATTGCAATCTGTCTTCCTGCCTCAGCCTCCCAGAGTGCTGGGATTTCAGGTGCCACCATGCCCTGAAACTAGGCAGAATTTTTACATACTGCATTTCTTTTTAATATTTTTCTAGGTATATATCAGTATCAAGAAAATTACAAGTCTCTGGTGGAAGGGGCACAGTGGAGCGTGCCGTGCAGGTGCTGCTCAGTCCCCTGTCCCTGATACTTCTCTGTGGCCATGGTCAAACCCCCATCTGAGAGCAGCGGCCTCCCTGACAAGGCCACACTGAGTTGCTGCTCTGACGCAGACCCCAGCACCAAGGATTTTCTGTTGCAGCAGACTATGCTATGAATTAAGAATCCCAAGAAGTCTCTGAATTTTTATAGTAGAGTTCTTGGAATGACGCCACTCCAAAAATTAGATTGTCCTACTAAGAAATTTTCACTCTATTTCTTGGCTTATGACGATAAAAATGATTTCCCCAAAAATAAAAAGAAAAAAATAGCATGGGCATTCTCCAGAAAAGCTACACTGGAGTTGACACACAATTGGGGCACAAAGATCTTGACAATGAGAGTTATCACAATGGTAATTCAGACCCTTGGGGGTGTGGTCACATTGGAATTGCTGTTTCCGATGTATTCGGTGCTTGTAAAAGATCTGAAGAACTGGGAGTCAAATTTGTGAAGAAATGTGGTGATGGTAAAATGAAAGGTCTGGCACGTATTCAAGATCCTGATGGCTACTGGATTGAAATTCTGGGTCCTAACGAAATGACTGAAATGCTCCTTTGAGATGTCAGTGAGAATGGAAATAAGAATGGAAAAACGTGACTCAAGATACTCAGATAACAGAAACACTGAAGACTGATGGATCTGTGTTTCAATTCAAATCATTTTTAGATCCTTTTTTCCTTCCCTTTTCAGGTGTTTTTTTTTTGTTTGTTTGTTTTTGCTTTTTTTTTTTGGTTTGTTTTTGGGTTTTTTTGTTTTTTGTTTTTTGTTTTTCCGCCTGTTTGTTTATTCTGGTTTTAAAGTAGTGCTTTATTTTATGGAAAAAAAGAAAAAGAAAATTACGCTTTTTATTCCACTTTATGTTGCACATTTTTAGCTCAGTGTCTCCTTATTCTTGAAATGTTATACAATAGTCCTAAAACCATTACTTGTTGTTGCCTAATAATGATCTCTTTATTTGTTGGTCTCCCCAGAGGTCTCCGCCCTCTTGAAAGACTGGGTCTATGCCTTGTTTATCTTTTTCTTCACAGTACTAGCTTGGTGCCCAGCACTTATTAAGAGTCTCATTA
>RJWM01023255.1:0-32392 GCA_004363535.1 Dasyprocta punctata
CCTTTATGCAAAAGGCATTTTAATCCATCTCTAAGAGTTATCAAAATCCTAACAGTTTCAGTATTGCTGAAAAGTCCAACTCCCAAGACTCCTCCAAGAGCTAAGGCAAATTCATAGCTGTGAGCCCTTGTACAAATGAAATGTTGAACACTTCCAATATTCAATGGCACAAGATAAACATTACCATTCCAAAATGTACAAACATGGGGGGATTAAGGAATGAGACCAAAGCAAGTCCAAGATCCAGTAGGACAAACATTAAATCCTGTAATTCGCTGTAGAAAATCTGAGGCAACCTGTGGCAAGTTGTGAATTCCAAAGGGTGCGGGTGACTCCACTCCTTTGGCACTTTCAGTGGTTATAGCTCCCATGGCTTCTCTCTTGGGCCCAATCTGCTCCCTCTTGCAGGTTTCTTCTCCAAACTTCTGGAGTCTCCAGTGCACCTTTGATTTCACCTTCACAGCTTCACGCATTGCTGTCTCAGTGGCACACTGCCTGACTTCCCAGGCCTTTTTCTGAAATATGGGTGTAAGACCTTTTAATCTTAAAACTCTTCCATTTTGCACGTGCCTAAAACCAGCACCATGTGAATGATGCCAAGGTCTGCTGCCAGCTGGAACAGTAGCCAGATTTTGCTCTCTTTTGGTAGTAGAGGCTGAGTGCCTGGGTCACTGGGCACTCAGAACGCAATTCTGGGGAGAAAATTCTCTGTGCCATTGCCATTCTGGCACATGGTATGGCTGCTACCATTCTGGAACATGGCACTCTGTGGCTTTCTGCTTAATGCAAAGTCTTTTACTTTTTCAGTTTTGAGGCTGCAAAGGATGGAGACTTGCTGCTTTTCATGTTTCCCTCAGGCCATCTTTTATATTCTCCTGTTACTTCTCAGCAATTGAGATCTCCTCAGCCCTATCTTTGTAATCCATGGCTTCACTGGAGCTTCTCTGCTTGCCAAATGCAGCATTTTTTTTATCATAGTACTGGGCTCTGTGCTCTTGATTCTCAATAAATCTGACTAAAAGCCCCCAACAATAGCCAGGCTACCACCTCAACATTTGACTGCCTTGAAATTTCTTCTGCAAGACTAAATAGTTCACCATCCCTAATCTTTGTCTCAGGAAAAAACTCTGGACACAAGAAAAGTGCATACAAACCATAAGATAAATTGTCTTTTTCCAAGCCATAAGATAAATTGTCTGGAGTCTAACAGTCAGTAGAGTCCTTTCCAGAAGAAACCTCCCCCAGCCTGATATGCCCCGGCAGGATTTCTATCTTCTGGTCTTCTGAACTTCGGCTAGGTTCTCCCAGACAGAGCTGCCCTAGGCATTCCAGCAAGTCTTTCAGATGACATCTCTGAAACTTTCCAGACTCTCCCCACAAGCCATTTCTCAAGGCTCTTGAAACATATGGTTAGGTACAGTCATAGCAACAACCCCACTTCTCTGGTAGCAAATTCTGTCTTAGTTACTTTTCACCCATTGCTAAGACAAAATACCCCATACCCAAAATTAAAGATGGAAAGGATTAGTTAGCTCACAGTTTATGGAGGTTTTAGTCCATGCTCACCTGGCTCCAAGGCAGACTGGCACATAGCAGAGGGTGACAGTTCATGGCAGTGGGAAACAGCAAATGCAACAAGAGCAAGAGGGGAGGTGCGCATGAGAGAAGACTCTTTCTGTCTCTTATATTGTATGTCGGCTACCAAAGCTAGGGTGGGTGTAGCTCTCACACCATAATTCCAGCACTGGACAATAAATAAATCACAAACTCTAGATTGAGCCACCTTGGAAAAGCACCATCCCCATGACTGTGTGATGCTTTGGAGGGACATCTGGACACAAACCATAACATTCTGCCCTCAGCTCCTCAAAGAGTCCTGCATTTATGGAGGGTGCTTTATGGAGGTGGATGGATCTAGAGTTTGTGATTTATTCAATGTATAGTGATGGGACTATGGGCATAAGCATTACACCCACCTTAGAGTGGGTAGCCTATATATACATAAGGGACAGAAAGAACCTTCTCTCATGCTTTTCCCTTTTGCTCTTGCTGCTTTGGCTGTTTTCCACCACCATGAACTGTTGCCCTCTGCTATGTGCCACTCTGCCTTGGAGCCAACAGAGTATGGAGTGAAACCTCCACAAACTGAGCTAAATAAACCTTTTCCTCTTTAATTTAGAGCATTGGCTGTTTTGTCTCAACAATGAGAGAAATGTAACCAAGACATTTGATAAGTATTTGAAATTAAACAGCAAAAAAGAGCTAAGCAAGAAACATGATTGCCATGCTTTCATTATTTATTGCCTAAGAAAACAAAGCTGCCATCAGCTGAGATAAAGAATGTAGAATAAAGAAAACTAAGAATGAAGGCAGGAAAAGAGCTCCCTCCCTCTCTGATATCTTATCACCTTCTGTTGTTCGTCTGCTTAATTTTTCCTTCTATTTTCTCCTTTTCTTTGTATTTCTTTCAAAGTTTGGAATGCCCACAGGAAACACTAAGCAAGTAGTGAAATTTCCAGTGTATTAGTATGGAAATCAGGGAAACTAAAGAACTGAACATAAGAATTAGAAGCAGGTATACTATGTAGAAGAAAACAGAAATCATACCATGATAGTGCCCAGTGGGGGGAAAAAAACTGAGGCTGAATATAGAACAGGAGGAACAAAGTCCTGGAATGGTTTAGAAGAGAAAGCTGTGAAGTATATTGAGGTGCAGATAGGTACAGAATTTGTCCCAAGCCTTGTGTATGACTATGGGACAAGCAAATAACAGAGCCCGAATCTTGTTTCTAGCTCAAATTGTTTTCCTGCTTACCACTTCTTTATCTGATTCTTCTGAAGACTAAATTCTAGCATAGGGAATTCTAGGAATTTCAGCTATGGCTACTATTTTAATCTTATGCATCAAATACCTCTGGATAATTTAGTAGTTTTTGCTCTGTAACAAACTACCCTACAATTTAGTCACTTAGAAGCATAATTACTTATCAATTTTCATAAGCATGTGGGTATTTGGGGATTTTTTAAGTCAGGGCTACTTTGGATGGCATTGGAGGGTCTACGAGGACTTGTAGGCAAATGATTGGCTTAAGGCTAAGGTGACAAGGCCACATGACTGTCAGTCTTTAGCTGGTTAGCAAATCTCCTAACATGATAGTGGTCATGGAGTTCCTGGGCTCCAAGGTGTAAGCACTTTCCAAGTCTGCTTGTATCAGTGCCATTATCATATTGGATAAATAGGGAGTCAATGTGGGAGTTGCCTGGCCAATCTTAGAGATATAGGGAAGATCACTCTTTCAACTAATTTGCAATTAATCTGGCACAGGTTTCCTGATAGCCAATCACTGCAGGTTTGAAATTCCATATCTTTTATACATTTTATACTTTGGTGTGGGGCCATGGAAGTTCCCCACTATATACAATGCTCTAAACGTCTCTGGTGAAAAGCAAGGTATTTATTAATTATTTTGTTCTCAACTTTAATAAATAGCATACTTTACAAATGCAAAATGTTAGAGATTGTGAGTTCAAAACCTTTTTGTAACAGGAAAATAGCTGTTTTTCTCTTCTATTTGTTGAGAATGAGAAGAAATAGTCTAAAGAACTTTTATGAAGTCAAGTTTTGGGCATTTTAAATTCATAGCAAGTTTAGGAAATGTGCAATCAGTCTCTGCAGTTTTCAAAAATGCCTAAGCAGAGTTTGTATTTTAAAAATGTAAAGAGTAACAATTCTTCCTGTATCATTTAATTTAGAATGCCTGGGCTGGAGACAGCAGAACAAAATGTCTCCAGTATAAAACTCTCCTATATTTTATTTTACTTACGAATGGTGAAAAATGTCTTGAAAACAAATATCCTTCAAAGAAATCTGATGAAACAAACAGTATTCTGTTTCAAATATACGAAATAAATCTTGTAAAATTTAAGACATTTCCTGAACAAAAAGAGTATAGAAAATGCCAAAGATGTTTTTTTTAGGCATTTCCTTCAAGAGCAGACTTTCAAAGATATGAAAGGTTTTTGTTTGGTTTGTTTTACTTTTGAAACTACTAAACGTTATTTATTGTAGATAATTTTCCATAGAGTAAATTAAGGTGTCTTGAGAATGTTTTATGGGAAAATAGGTGGCTACATTTACAGACAGACCCCATGCTAATACAAATAATTAAATACACACATGTACACACGCACACACACACAAAATCTAGTCTAATGATAACTGGATTAACTATAGTATCTCAGTTACTTTTCTCATTCCTGAGACAAAATACCCGGCATCCGAAATTAAAGGAGGAAAGGTTTATTTCAGCTCACAGTTTGTAGAGGTTTCAGTGCAGAGTCAACTAGTTCCAAAGCAGGGTTGTATGGCAGAGATGATTCACAGAAGAGAAACAGTTCATGGTCTGGCAGGGCAAATAGAAGGCAGAAAACAGCAACAGCAACAGCCAGCCTGCCTTCCCTCTCACTCTTTATATTTCATCCAGACTACAACCCTATTGATTGCTGCCACTTTGGGCTTCCATTACCCACACCCTTAATCCCAGTAACACACTCATAATCCCAATTTAACACATTGAATCCAGATCCACACATCCTCACACTTAATCCAGATCCACACTCCCCACCAATGATCAAATGAAGCTTTGAGAAGACATCTAGAAGCAAGTCATACATATAGAGATCTGTTATATTTTAGAAACATCTTTAACCTTCAATTTTATGCTGAGTATTAAGATTTCTGAGTGTCCAGAGGAGATGACCAAAGCTGCTGTCTTAAAGAAGAATAGTATTTTAAAACGTGGATGATAGTGATTGGCATGTACAGCAATTACTTGCAATATGATTTGTACTAGTTTTGATTGACTAGTTGGGTCTTGAACCCTCTTGTCCTTCAGCAGCACACTTTGGAGTTCAAGTACGTGAACTGAAATGCTGGTTCCAAAACAAAACATGGCTGGTTCCATCATTCCCAGTACAGAGTATTAGTCAAATCTGTTAATAGGTTTGAGAGGACTATTTTGTTTTTTGTGTTTGTTTTTGTGGGTTTTTTTTTTTTTTTTTTTTTTTTTTTTTTTTTTTTTTTTTTTTTTTTTTTTTTTTTTTTTTTTTTTTTTTTTTTGTACCAGGAATCAAACTCATGACCCCACACTTGACAGGCAGGCACTGTTCCACTGAGCTATACTCCTGGTCTTGTTAATAGATTTGAGCTTCTCTGTCATCACCTATGCAAAAAGGATAGCTAATCAATAATTACTCCTAGTTATTCTCCAAATTGCAATTTAAATAGCATAACTACCTTATTTTGGTAGCAATTTTTATGCGGGTACATTTTCTTTCATTTCAATGATGCATGAAATTTGTACAAAAAGTGGATATCCAAATGAGACCACTGCAGTTATCAGAACTATTGATTGATAGGATAAAAGTCCAGGAAGGGTGACATGTAGCTTAGTGGTACAGTCTTTTTCTAACACTAAGTCCCAGAGTTTGATTCCCACCGTGACAAAATATTTTTCAGGAAAAACGTGATTTACCATCACTTGTTTCTGGTAAAATCTGTAATTGATCTATCAAATGTTAGATCTATCAAGTGTTGGTGTTATCTAGTAATTATAATCAAAAGAGTTTTAACTAATGGATATGTGGATAAATGTTTTGTTGCAGGCACTCATAAAAGTTAATAGTTTATGGGGGATTAAGGTATGCATAGCTGGGACTGGAACTATAGCTCAGTGGCACAGGGGCTGCCTAGCAAATGCAAGGCTGTGAGTTCAATTCCCAGTACCGGAAAAAAAAAAAAACAGATATGTGTAGTCACTTGTATCCCTTTTACTGTATTGTGCCATTTATTCTCTCCACAGTTACCAATGCCTGATAATTAGTCTTTCTATCCCACTGTGGCCCCAACTAATCCAGCTATCAGCGCTATAGAGGACAGCCAGAATTGTTTCTTATTTTTTTTAAACCTGCATCAAATAATTTCAATTTCTTGTCAAGAAATTAAAATTCTTTAATGTATTTTCATTGTTCTTATGCTAAGGAAAAAATCAATACATCACCAGATTCCTGTGTGGTCTGATCAATACTAAACTACTTTCTACTACTCTGTGTTGAGGCTACACTCCTCAGCTCTAGAAATAGATTCCTGATTTAGATGACTGCTCTACCAGTTATGAACCACAAGGAAATCTTATGGAAATGTATTAGTCTGTCTGAACATAAGTATCCTCATCTGTAAAGTCAGTTTAGCATTGACTTCATAGGATTCTTTGGAGGCTAAATTAAATGCCGCAATTGCAGTGCTTAGACAGAGTGCGCATGCTTGGTGACTATGGCAACCTTTCACTGCACACTTCCTCACCCTGCGCTGTGCTCCACCAGTCTCTGTCCAGCCCCACCCATGCCTGTGACCTCCAGGCTCAGCAGCTGAAGGTGTGCTGCTGTCTGCCTCTTAAGTGCCCCCTTTTCTTTCAAGTTCTTATTTAACTAGGAGCATACAGCCCAAGCATCTATTGCCCATATACACGTGTGGACCTAACGCTGTATCACTGTATTCAATCTCACTCATCAGAGTAGTAGGTTTTTATTCACTTGCATCATTTGAGAAATCATCATTTGAATAATATCTCATTCCCCCGAGAGATTGTAAGGCCCTACAGAGCAGAGATGGAATTTGGTTATCTTTGTATATAGCCAATATCCAGTTCTATGTTTAAAAAATTCCTTCAATGAATAAATAAATGAATTAAATGCAATGAGACAAATGCACCAATAAATGAATGTATGTGGATTTTAGCTCAGCAAGCTTCAATGACCACAAGCAGACTGAAAAGAAATTGAAATTATGCTTGCAAGCCTTCTCCTGTACTTCACATGATGATCATGATGATGATATTCTACTCTTAAACATGCCTGGAAATGTACCTTGTATATATTAATGCAGCATTCTAAATTAGATAATACCTACAATATATTTCCAATTTCCTTGTTATAAATTTTATATCACAATTAAGTATCACCCATCTTCAAATATTGATACACTGACTTTAAGCAGTTTGAGTTATTTTAAACATACTGATTTTTTTTTTTTTAGAAATTTTGACTTCTGGACTACCTAACAATGTGTATGCATTCAAGTTACAGAGCAAAATATAACAAATAATATTGTGGATAGTCTCCATGAACTATTGATACATGTCTTGTGTCACTGTACCTGCTGTACTTTACTTCTCCTGTGTTGATTTAGCCAGTATCTTATCAACAGTCTTCCAGTCAGTTAATTATAAACAGGACAAAAACAATAAAACACTTCTTCATGCCATCATCAATACTTCAGAAGCCTTGTAGATACAGTCCCACTGCCAAACAGATTGCTTGGCCTCAAAGGAATTTTACTGTGTTCGTAGCACATTTCATTTGGAGCGTATAACAAAAAGCTTCACCATCCCTGATAATCAATACTGAAAAACCAGAAGAAGGTTGAACTTGCTTTTGCAAACTGTTGTCTCATTTAACCTAAAACAGCATAAAAACCACTTATGTGGTCCAGGTATTACCTCTATTTAAGAAATGCAGTCTAGATAATTAATGGCTCAGCAGATTTGCAACTAGAGAACTCTTTTAATATGACATTTCACAGATTTCTTTTTGTTGCCTCAACTATGGGGGAATCTAGGTGAATAACAAAAAGGAAAAAATGAAACAAAAGTCAAATAAACAAATTGAAGAAAATATAACTAACGTACTAGAATTTCCATTACCTGTATTCAATTTTTTGACTCAATAAAGAGATATGTTTCTTGGTCAGGAAATAACTTTACAAAAATGAGATGTTTACTAATCCAGCCAAGGAAAATTTGAAAGAATAATTCTTCAGTCTCTGGGTAGCCATCATTTAAAATATATGTTAATCAAATCAAAGCATAATTTAAATTTATATATTTTTTTCAATAGTACCTCAGAAAGTAAGAAAAGTAAATCTGTGATGAGTGTGGAAAATGAAGGACAAAAATTGAGAGTAATAATCCAACTGACATTTTGACATTCATCAGTTTCTTGTCATTCTTGTAGAATGATTTAGTCAGATGATTGATTTTGGAGAAGTAAAATAATAGATTTTCAATACTTTGTCAACCTTCTTGATACTTGTTATCTACTGTTTGGAAAGTGCAAGATGAATAGATGATAGAAAAGCATGAGATATATATCTGGGACACATAGACATATTCATATAATAATAAGTATATTTATATAATAAGAACCAACAGTTTCATTAAGAAATAAGAACTGGTCATAGTCTCGTACCGCACAGGTTAGTTCTTTAGGCCTGCAGCTGTTATATATAAGCAGCATTCCCCAGTCGCTGTTTAGTCTAGGAGGACTCGCCATTGTGTGCCAATGTCCTGCAGCACAGGTTTTATTAAAATAAAGATTTATTTTGGTGTTTCGGCAAAACAAAACAAAACAAAACAAAAGACAAAAACAAAAAAACCTCTAAAAGTGATGGCACTCAAATTTTGTCCTAAATTTCTATACATAATATCCTCATAATGATATTACCTGAAGATAGTGTAACACACATAGAATTAAAGATTGTTCCTGAAAATTACTTTTCTGAGGCAAGAGATTAATTTTGGAAGTTTGAATTGATTATAACTGATCAGTAATTTTACTTGACTTCTTTTCATGTACAACAAGAATTCATTTTGTCAGTAGGACATTTGAGGTGAAAGATGTTTGGATATTTTTCAATATATTCCAGCATTTTACTACCTAGTTCTATTGTTAGGTCCAGCCAGATGATTCATAAGGTGGGGCTGCCGTGTGTCTGCTTGAACCCAGACCCAGGATTCATGTGGTTCCCTCTCCTGCTTTGCTGTTGTGACGACCAAAACTGTCTTCAACTTTAATATCCCCTGAAAATTTAGAGTCTTTAATAGTGAACTACTACTATACTTACTGTCTTTCCTGTGACAACTTGTGGGAGACAACAAAAATTTTAGCTCAGATTTTTAAAAATTATTTAATATTAAAATGACAACTGTTGAATTTTTGATATTAGAAAAAAAGATGTGCTTCCTCTCACCCTGAGAATCATGGCCTCCCGATTATACTGCCAACACTGCACTGTGAGACTGGAACATGTGGAGGAAATCTGTTCACTTTGCTTTGTTACTTTTCGTATCAATCCCTTTCAGATTAAATTGTTACCTCTATTGAGATACAGTGGGAGTAAAACTGCCAAGTATTGTCCCAGTTCTCTCTCCAGCAGTGTGACAAACTCTTTTAGTCACTTTCTCAGTGCTGAGACAAATTTTACAAAACGTACAACTTCAAAGAGGAGAGATTTATTTTGGCTCACAGTTTCAGTCCACGTTCAGCTGACTAGAAGGCAGAAACAGGATGGCAGAAGGGGATGGCACAGTAAAAGGTGCTCAGCCCATGGCAACCAGGATGTACAGACCAAAGGATGGAGCCTGAGTGAAATATACTCTTCCAAGTCACTCATGGCAGTGACCCACTTCTAACCAGGACCCACCTCCTGACAACCAATCAGCTCTGAACTCATCCGTGGATTGGTTCACCTAGGTGCATAGCATCCTGATGATCCAATCACCTTCAAACATGAGACTTCTGGGAGACATTATAGATCTAAACCTGAACACACACCACTTGGGTTAGACTAGATTATTCCAAGTCTGCATGAGTTTAAAAGACACATATGATAACTATTGTGAATATTTATCTCTGACGAATATGTAATTCTATTTCATGCATAAGTAAGTAGTTGGACAACTCATGGCATAATTTATGGAGAAGAAGAGACAATAGAACAAAACAGTTTGTGGAGGAACATTAATAACCTCCAGGAACCTTAATAACCTCATTGTTGGGAGACTCAGCACCAAACTGACCAAAAGTTATCCTTAATTTTGAAAAAATTGAACAGTATAGAATTTTGGGTAAGTTGGGAGTTATATTTTTCGAAAATCACAGGGTTATAGCTATAGGAGTATTTTCAATGATTATAACTGTTAACTGCCTCACAAACTAAAGCTTTATAATTTAAACTTTGCAAAAATGATTTGATCTAATCTATAAAAAAATTACTGACGGGCGGGAATATAGCTCAGTAGCGTAAGTGACTGGCAAGTACAAAGTCCTGAATTTGATTCCTGGTACCAATAAATAAATAAATAAATAAATACATAAATTACTGAAGATAAAAATTATACATTTTTTCTTAAAGTCTAGGTAAGAAAAATATTATGAGATATATATGGCATTTATTTATTTTAAAACTTCATTTTTCCTTTTTTTATAACATTAATGCTATTCAGTTACAGAAGATAGTGTCAGAGAAAATATTTACTTAACTTAATGTGCTACGTTTTTATAGAAACAGATCTAAGCCAGTTTCACTTAGGTAATTTCAAAAAACTATCTGTAATCAGAATTCCCTAACTGAATTAGGCCTTCATTTCCCAGTATTCTAGAAAATTTTTGAAATCTACATTTCTAAAGTCGCACAAAAGTTTTAAGAGAAACTCTTTCTTCCGTGATAATTCTAGTCCTTACTCTGTTTGATGGCTTATCTTGCTGATTTGCTCTTGAGAAACTACAATGAGAGGTATGGCTTTGAAGATAAAGAAGAAAACTCATAGGGAAATTCACAAATCAGAAAACTGTGTCTTGTTTATAACCAAATCTCAGTGGCTCGGAATATGATGTAGACAGCTCCACAGTTTATTCTATCAAGATCTGACCTTCCCATAAATGTATAAAATAATCTGCCCACCAGCATAAAATGCTTATTTTGGACATATCGAAAAGTTAAAAATGAGATACCTTATGCTTTATTCATTTATTAGTATTGACACTTTATTCATTCTTTTATTATTACCTGACACTTTATTCATTATGCAAACATTTAACAGAGGGCCTGACTCATAAATTATCACTTTCTTATAATTTCTCCAATATTAATGGAGCTTTTGAGTAAATGGTGGGTATAAATTGGCTTTTATATTTTGGCTTTGATGTGATGGCATCCATATAAGCCAGGGATGTATTTGTTGGTTCTGAGCACAAAACATAAAGCATTGACTTGTTTAAGATTCTTTTGTGATTATCCAACCAGTGCCATTTAGAAATGTGCTTGGCGCTGAAGAAAAGAAAAAAGTAATTGAATATAAAAGATGGGTTTGGAGCCAAACATCAAGAATAAATATAAAGAAGTCATCTGAAGGCTGTATGTAAACCTGTAAACTTTGTACATGTGCACAGACTTATATTCATTTTGTTTAAATAAAATAATAAACAGATGTTGGTAAAATATTCCTGATTCGAGGTTGGCATCTGAGGGGAAGATAAAAGAGGAGAAAAAACAACAAAAGAATATTAAGAATTGTACAATGCAATCCTGAGTTTAAAATAGTGCCTGCTTAGAAGAATCATTATACAGGCTTTTCTAATTTCCCTCCAAATGTTTAGGGAAACAGTCAGACCAACAACACAAAAGTAAGTAAGAAAAATGCATATGAATTAGAATTAAGACTGACAGTAAGAGTATTATAATGATCCAAGATGGTTTTCCATGAAATTCAAAATCTATCTTGCTGGAGGTGAATTATAAACAAGTCTAATAAAACAGAGCAAATCATCAATCTTGAAAGATGAGAAGCAGAACCGTTTCTTCTGCAATACTGTCCTCTCCAATTCACAATTAAATAATTACAGAATATTTTCCCAGAGTTTTTGTATGAGGATGCTATTATAGCTAAGGGACTTGTCACTTCAAACAAAACAAAATGTTATAGAGAAGCTCTTTTTTCTTAGAGCTTCCAATAGAAATGCAAGAAGTTTCCAAGTACTTTAATAATAGAGGAGATATGTAGATCACCCTATTACCTGATGGTCCAGCATTTGCTGAGAGCCTGCAGATACATAGATATAAATGTACATGGAAAGTCCTCCAGTTCTGCTTTATCCAGTGGGACTCCTTTCAGAGATGAAATTAGCTCTAGAGAGACCATAGGCTCACTCACAGTTTAAACCTTAAATTATTTTGGTATTTCAAATAGCAGAAGTCTCTGAGGAACTACCACTTTGGAATCATATTCCTTATTAATGAGGTGTCAGGTTTTCCTTTCAAATCATCAAAGGATAGTGGGAGCAAAGATGCATGAGAAAACTTAAGTAACAGAGAATGGTAAGCCCTCTGCAGGAAAGCAGAGGCAGGGGCTACTTTCGTACCAGAAACTATATTTTCCTCTTAACCTGGGCAGCACAAAGAGAAGTAGGCCTGGCATTATCAGAAAAGATTTGATTAGACAGTGTCATCTGAGACTTAAGGAACCTGTAGCCGGACATGATGGATTTGAATCTGAAAGCACTCCAAAAGTAAAAGTAAATTCTCATCTGACCATGCCCTCTCTTGAGGATCTTGCTGAGTAAGCATCAAAAGCCAGAAAGCAGAGCAACATCACCTCCCATAATCTGCCCCACCTCCTGCACTGCTAGAGGCCAATACAGAGGAAAAGGTGATTCCCTCAGCTGAGATCCCTAGAAGATGAGAGTGGTCAACCAGAAAGAAGACAAACAGACTGCTCTAACTGCAACTTAAAATGGAAACCACTGCAGGACAGAAAATAATCATGTTTTCTGTTTTTATTTTATTTTACACTGCTCATTTGTTCAAAATATCTTTCATATAAACAAACAAAAATAAAAAGATATGCAAAATAAAGAAAACAAACAAACAAACAAACAAAAAACAGGGCCAAGTGACCAAAAAAGGTGGAAAAATAAATAAATGAACAACAAATAAAGCCTCACACAACAATGACCTGGATGCTAGACAGGACTTCAGATTAACAATTAAGAGGAAAATAATTTATAGAATGTTAAAAGTCCTAAAAAGTACTCAAATTAAAATTAGAGAACAGGAAATACAACCTGAAATTAAGATTTATTGGATGGTTTAAAATGGCAAATAAAGAGAGTTCAACAGTTATTATTCACATTAAAACTTTTAGAGGAAAAGAGCATATTAGACATTTTAAGACCATGTCAGATAAGCTATAGTATGTAACTAGTGTCCTCAACGTGTCAGACTAAGGGGAAGAGGAATTAATTAAAGAAATACTTCTTAAATTCTTTCCATATGTATATATCTGTCATCACAGATCCAGTGATCTCAGGGAATGTCAACCAGGATAAATACATAAAACAAATATGAGCAAGGAAATAAACCCTTGAACTGTACCATTAGCAGGATCAAACATGGAAAATCATAGATAAAGGAAGTCATCTTGAAAGAAATCAGAGAAAAGAAGCCAGGTTATATTTCATTTAGGAAATAGCAATAGTAGAGATCAGTGCCTTAGAAATCAAAATTCTTTTAAATCTATTTTTATATTTAAGTAGTTAATGTGCAAGTGTCAATGTCTTTCTTCTACCTGTATTCTCTAGTAGTTTTAGTAGGGACATTCAAACTAAATGGAAGTGCATGTTGGGAGTACGACTCACTTCATTTGAATCCACCACTCCAATTTGCCCCACCCCACCAAAAAATGAAGTATGAGTTCGATTATGGAAATACTTACTAAAAAGATGGGATAGCAACCTACTATTAGAGTAATACCAGAGATCTAGTGCTATAAAGAAGAAAATCTTGAATATTGTAGTTTTTATTTGATTGTAATTACTAATTTAAATTTTAAAATAAAATGATACCATTTTAATTTTTCCATTGGAGAAAAGTGGAAACATTTGTAAGCAAGGAATGTCACACAGAGAAATTAAAGACTTTAGAACTAATGACCTAAGGTTTTAGCAAGATATTGCCTTTTTTGATAGGACTTCAACATTATTAGTCTTGTTTGGGGTAATAGTTTGGCATGCTATGGATTAAAACATATTCTACAATGTGGAATCTTGAGAATTATGTTTTCCATATGTTCTTTTAAAACAATAATAATAATTGGCTTTTTAAATTAATTTTTATTGGTACATGGTGATTATATTCTTCATGGAAAGGTGGTACATGCATATAACACATCTTAATTCTTTATCTCCTTCCCCTCCACTCTCTTTCCCCTCCCTCTGTCTCCTGGACATCTTCCCACTTGCAGCAGGTCTGTCTCCCTCTTTCTTATTATCTGTCTTCTACTTTGAGCCTTATTTATAATTGTAATTCTCATGTAAGAGAAAAGATGTTACATTTAAGCTGTGTGTCTGATTTATTTCACTTAATGGTATGGTCTCAAGTTGCATCCATCCTTCAAAGAAAAATTGTCTTTCAATAGCAAAACTGTTTTGCTTTGTGTTCTGTGTCCTTCAAGGACACAAAGTAAGATAGTGAATGCCTATTGTGACTTAGGTATTTTTATATTTTTAAAACACAGATTTGTAAAATAGAAAACTCCTTACTCCAAGAAGAGGCAAAAGTTATTCTATTTCTTTATCACTGAAATACTGAAATCTTTGTATGTTTTGATGGTATGAATTGGTTGTAAATATATGGAGCATGTGATTTAAAAATCTAAAGCGTAACAAATTTATCTGTGTTCAAGTGATTGTAAAATATTTCACTTTCCCTTTTCTTTAAACAACATGATTTCTCTAGAGCTGTTTCCTGTCTTAGATATACTCTTTTCAATTATTAGCTTAATATTATAGTACATTTCTAATGGTTCAGCAGTTAAATTGGTCATTTGATTCTGTTTAGAAATTTGTTGCTTAATTTTTAATTTTCATGAGAAAAATCAAATCCATAAAGGAACGCATGATTTGGAGACACTCACTACAGTGATATCAAACTCTATGAGGCTTGTTTTCTGTGTCTCCAACCAATTTCCCCTGATTCACACAAATGCCATTTAGTTCATAATTTTAGTGTCTCAAAATTTTCTCTTGTTCAATGAGCTAGAACATGAAATCCAAAACTGTTATTCTTACCAGAACCAAAGAATTACTAGGTATTTAGGGAAGTCACAGGAAAAATCAGTTAATTAATTAAAAATTAATTCCTTCTTATATGAAATTATGCACATAGAAAAAAGTAAAATCAAGGGGAAAGTTACTAAGAAAGAAGAGTATCAAATAAACTTTTTCACCAAGTTTTTTATTAGAAATATGGTTATAAGCCTCCCACTAGTCAACACAGTCAAAGCAAGGTCATAGTATTCATCATTTTATAATAAAACACCAAGAAGAGTACAGATATTGGAACAACAAAATCAGAAGGAAATATTGCTGAATAGCACTGAGAAATGCCACTATAATATAGTAATAGATGATATAATACATAATGGAATATTCTCACTATACAACAGAGGTCTGCGTTTTTATAGTATTCCTACGAAGACAACATTAATATAACTTTCAAAGAAAAGGAATTCTATGAAGAACCAAAATAATTAGGTTCAAGAAAATAGACTTCTCCTATCGTAATTTAATCCAAAGATAAATTTTAACGCCCAGTAAAGTGGAGGTGGTCCATGTGTTATGGGTAATTACCAATTTATTCATTTTGCAAGTTTACTTTATCATTCATATTTTAAGTTGTGTGTGCCCAAGATTCTTAGTGTTTATATTTTCTTTGTGGAACATGAACAGAAGGGCACCTGTACTCTCAAACAATGCCAGATACATTCACTCTTGACTATCAGGTTGGTGGACAGAATTCATATTTACTGATAAAATATTTGCCAGGATCAGATAGTAGACTATGGTGAAAGCTACATGCTGTAACTTTGAGTCAACACAATAAAATAGCCTTTCATGTACTGACTTTGGCAGCACATAAAACAAAACCAAAACCAAAACCAAAACAAAGCAAAACAAAACAAGTCAAGACAAGACGAAAAGAAAAGAAAAGAAAAGAAAAGAAAAGAAAAGAAAAGAAAAGAAAAGAAAAAAAATTGCCTTTCACTGCTAGCCTGAAAAGGCTTTTCTGCTCCTGCGCCATTAAAAATCATTGATTCTGGAGAAGGGGAAAGCAAAGACTAGGAGATTCTGCAGAACAATATTTAGATCTTGCTAAGTAAGACTCACATCACTTTTGCCCACATTTCCTTGCTGATTATGGGATTCCAACAAGACTAGGAGAAAGGTGGGGGACTGTGATCATCAAGTGGTGTATGGAAGAAAAGATGACCTAGGGAGCACAAATGTTTGTTTTCTTTCTCACTGTCCTTAACCAGAAATTGTGCCAGAATTTATTGTAATTCTCTTCAAAAGCTTTAAGTTTACTTTCACACACAGATGAACAAGAGAACAAGTCCCTATTATTATGGAATCAAGAATATGAATATTTTCAAAGCTTAGAATGCATGTCTCAAACTTGCTTCCTATCTGTGTCTCTCCTTTTCTCTGGAATACTTCAGTTTCCTTTGAAGGAACTGAGGAGAAGGAAATATGATTTGATTTGAATTCTTTGTATTCTTCCTGATTTCATTATTTAGGGCTGTCTGTCTCTTTACCAACATTCCCTTGCAATCCTTACACATTCTACCTTAACAAAATAGGTTTTACATTTTTTGTTGTGGAAAAACGTACAAAAATTAAACCAGTTTAAAAATTTGCATTCTTTAGCATAGAAAATTTAGGGCTTTGCAGCTTGTAAAATACCTTTTCCTATATAATCTAATTTATAGTTCATAAACATATTTGTAATATTACAATAATATGATTTTTGCCTTGACAAGGAAAAAAAGGAAAAGTTAAATTTCTTGCCTTTCTTCTAAAACCAATAATACATGTAGAACTTACTGACATACCTATTCCTGCCTCCAACTCTAGGATTTTTTTCTATTACTATAGGTTTGCAAAGTAACGCAATGTATGGGAAATAATATAGTTTACCCGCTGTAATAAAATATGCCTGCATTAGTCTTCACTTTTCTAAGAGAGACCATTATATCAGGCATGATTTAAACAAGATAACAATTGCTTGACTTGTGAGGCGCTGAGAAGAGGTGGAGCTCATTTCATAGTGTCTGTTTTTAAAAGTTAAACTACACTGGCTTTTGCTTAACACTGTATCTGTGATTCCTGAAAAAACTTGGGAATCAAAAACTTCAGGTTTTAATTGAGCGCTTGTTTTCTTCATGTTTTGTGGATTTTCCTTTGAAATTATGAAAAGAAAATCCTTCTAACGTATGTATAAACATAACTTGCTTTTGTCACTGGCACCCTGTAGAAACCAAAGATGAACATTAAATTAGCCAGAGTACATGGCCACTTGCCAGTAATTATTCAATATGAGGTTTAACCAAGTTTATCTAGAATATGAGGACCATGTATACACAGCAAAAGGGAAAGACATGGTTAAAGTAATTATCTGGCATATTCCCACAGTGTAGACAGTCAGTCTGGCTCATTTGGAATAAGAATAATAACCCAGCACATTCTTTTTGCCAAAAGGAGTTATTTGGCAAATCACCTCAATGTACCTCAACATATGAACATTAAATCTACAAGATGCCAAAAGAGAAAGAAAATATGACTGCCCTTGGGTATTGGAAAGGCTGCAGACAGCACGGCCGAAGGGAGCCCTGGAAGAGAATGGGCTGGAAGTCAGGGCAATTGCCTTTAATTTCTGTGACCATTCCTAGGGCATGTGAATTAAGTTTCTAGAATCTTTTCATCTTTCTTCTCTGATTGCATTATTAATTTTCCCATGAAGCTTCTGGTCCTTTTTTAAATGACTTTTTTTTCTTTATCCAAGCATACAAAGATCAGACTTTACTGCAAAATTCAAAAGCTTTCGTTTTCTGGCAATTAGGCCATGCACTAGATAATCCCACCATGAGAGTTCCTTTCAGCAGGGCATGTAGGCAAGAAGACAGATACATTCACTGAGAAGTACTAGGCTGGTTTGCTAGTTAAAATACCATACAAATCTCAGTGTCTTCTACAAAAAAATGTCTTTTTCTTGCATTATCTATTGTGGGTTTTTTGCTGTTGTTGTTTGTTTGTTTGTTATTGTTTTTGCTCCAGTTTTTTTGTGATAGTTTCTTAAATGAAGCAACATTGACCTACTACCATATATATGTTCTCTGTGTGCATAAGTATTAGTTCATTTTAAATTTTCGATTCTAGGCAGGTGTGGTCGTGCATGCCTTTAATTCCAGCACATGGGAGGCTGACGCAGAAGAATGGTTATGAGTTTGAGACCAACCTAGGCTACAAAGTGAGCTCAAGGTCAGCCTGAAATGCATAATGAGACCCTGTCTCAAAAAATAGGCCTGGGAATTTAGCTCAGTGGCCTAAGCACCTGTCTGGCAGGCACGAGGTTGTGAGTTTGATGCCCAGTACCAAAATAAA
Source organism: Dasyprocta punctata (assembly GCA_004363535.1). Lineage (NCBI taxonomy): Eukaryota > Metazoa > Chordata > Mammalia > Rodentia > Dasyproctidae > Dasyprocta > Dasyprocta punctata. The sequence continues at coordinate 18,334 of RJWM01023255.1, forward strand.
TAATTAAATAAATAAATAAATAATTTTTTGATTCTAATAGGAAAGAAGAAATGATAGAAATTTTCTTCTTGCTTTAATGACAGATAATATTCTGAAAAATTCAACCAGGTATCTTTTGGTGTTTATTCTTATAAAGTATTCTGATCAATATGATATATTTCTGGAGGTAATTCATTTAGGTTTTAATATTTTCTGCTTTGTAATTGTTTGCTTTTACCTCAGATTCCTCATTTTCACAAAAGAGGTAATAATAACCTCTAGCACATAGGAATTCCATGAGAAATAGATAAAATGATGTACAAAAGTTTACAATTGAGCCAAATGCATGGTAACTTATTGATTTATACTAACAATTAGAGGCAACAGCAATTACATGAACACATTTTAGATTCAGATTTTGGACCGTTAGTCAAATTACTATCTGGTATTCCTTGGCTTGGGGTCCTCTTCTGTAAATTAGAGACACAGTATTGACCTTAGTGTCATTCAAGTATTATGGAAGCTAAATTAGTTCATTCACATCAAGTGCAGCTAGAACATGAGTGATCTATGGTATATGGTCAAAAATAACTACTACAAATATTACTAATTCCTGTACGATTAACAGAATTTTCAAAATAAATGAAAAACAAGATGCAAAAAAACATGAAGCTACACAAAAGGGTGTGTCTAACTAACATTGCCTGCAAGTAGCAGTGCATTTAAACATTTATTAAAATGAGAAATCTCAGTAAGAAAGCATTGGTAGCAAGCATATTGTCAGTCTTCCTCTAAAGTGAAATATATAAGACTATAGATGCTAATCATGCATAAACTTTACATTCTCCTATAGCAAGTTAATTTTTAGGTTTGGGATACAAAAGTGCATTTGAAAACCCTCTAAAGTTCACTTTTCTCATTTCCATTAATAATGTCTAACTACCCTGACTTCATCATTATACACTGTACACATTATCAAATTATCACTACACAAATTTGTGCAATTAAAATAATAATAAAAATGAAATCTACTTACTCAAAATTTTAAGAAAGCTTTCTGCACATAAAAACCTTCATAAAAATAACCATTTTAGCTTTATTCATTACTGCTATATACTTTATGCCACCTAATTGGACCCACATAAATATACCCATCTTTTGAGATTCCAGTAAAATAGGCTGATAATCTGTTCTTCCTAGGGAGAAACCCTTAAGGTCATTTCTACTTCCTATGTGGAGTGGAGAGTTGGGGCACACTTTTTGTTTTCCCAGACCCTACAAGTTCTTAAGTGCAAGTTCTGCCATCTTGGTTCAGTTTGAGGATGACTTGTTAGATATTATGGATGGTGACCAGATATTAAATTATTATATTTCATCTCCAAGCCCACCTTTCAATGTTTTGCTCTAGGATACCATGAGCACATTTCTTCGTGCAGAGGCCACCTGCCTCCCCACCAGACACTTTGTGATAGGAGATACCGTGGGGGGAATGGGGTCTTGGGGAGGGCAGGGGACTTCTGCTTCCTGCTGTGGGAACAAACACAAAGCCACGCCTCTCTATAGATAGAGGCTTATCTGCTCCCATGTTATTGCTTCACACTACAAGTTAGATCCAGTTTCCACCTTCATCTAGAATTCCTAGAAGCAGCTTGCAATACACCCTCTGAGGCAGATGCTCCCAGTCAACACCTTTCTCGGAAGTGTGAGCAGCCCCCTCAGAGTTCCGGAGATGCTGGGTCCCAGCAGTGCCCCTTCCTTTTCGCACCTCAGTTGCCCACTACTCTTCTCAGCTGCGAGTATTTGAAACTGCATGATGACTCTTTCCACTTGTTCTTAAATCTTGGTCGAGGTGGCCTTAATGATGATTCTTTTCACTTGTATGGCCATAAGGTGCTTTGCCTAGGTTTTATCCTTTCTATTGGGCCCAGACCTTTTTTTTTTTAAAGAGCATTTATCTCAAAACACTATTAATGACAAATTCTTATTCACCTTCTTTTCCACAATGTCTTTCTCAAGAACCAGGGAGCCACATCTTTAAAATATAATCATCAAAGGAGATAAAGGTCCTATCTTTCAGGTTTTGCAGGAGAATAGGTATCTGTGTCTTTTAAACTACAATAAGTTTAATTTAAACCAGTCTCTGCATTTGGGTGATAAAGTTTGACCCAACATAAACCCTGTACATAGTGTCCTGTATTCTAGCTTGATGTGTAAACAAATTTTAACCTAACCTAACAGAATATCCTTTTCTTAACCAGGCAAATGAGTTTAGGCCAGTCATAGGAAAGCATGACTTATTTAAGGCAAATGCCAACTGCAACCTTCCAGATTGTTTCTGTATGTCCTTTGCTTTTCTCTGGCTGTAAATAAAACCTGTATATATAATACATTCAGAAACATCTTCATTCTGGATTGCTACCTGCTTCTAGAATCTTCTTTATTTTTTATTTGTTCAAATATGCATAGTTATATTTAACTGGTTTCATTTTTTTAACATGAGTAATCAGTACTTAGCAAACCCAGATGGCCTAGACAATAGACCAACTTCTCCCCAATGCCCTCCAATAATTTTTCTTCAGTTGTTAAGGCTAATATATAGATGTGCCTGCCCAAAGCCTCATGCATTTGGAGGTGGGACTTTTGGGAAGTGGCTGAATTATAGATGTAGGGCACCTGATTAAGGGTGTGTGATAACCAATTAGTTCACTGATTGATTTAGCATAGTTCTGGGTGTGGAGAACAGGAAGGCTCACTCTGGGTGTGAGTGGCCCCAACCAGTAGGCTTGCAGACTGAATGGAATAAAAAAGGAAATGAAGGTTTGATTTTTCGTGCTTTCTACCTGCCATGCCATTAGCTGTTTTTCCTCTGCAATGCCCCTTTGTCATGCTGCCCTGCCTTGGAACCAACTGACTATGGACTGAAACCTGTTCAAACTGTGAGCTAAAATAAACCTTCCCTTCTTTTACTTGTGGGTGTTGGGTATTTTGTCAGAGCAATGAAGACAGTAAGACACTACCCTGGCATTTGACAACCATTCCACTTTGGGTCCTGTCCTGAGGACTATCTATTGCTGTAAACCTAAATATAATCTGCCTTGCTTGTTTTAACAAATGTTCAGTGCAGTTTGACTTTGATCAGCCTCTGTCACAATGCCTCTTCAGTGTATCCCCTTTGCCTTTTTGATCTTCCAAAACTGAATAATTGATTCTTTATATTAAATCTTGTCTATTAAAATAACTGAGGGGGGCTAAATAGCCAGACTTTCTGGTAAGCTGTGCAGGTCACGCGGGCGGGGCCCAGGAAGAGAGAAGTCAGCGCCTCCAGAGAACTGGCCATGCTGGGACTGGGAAGAGCCCATCAAGAAGGCAACTAGACAGCATTTCTGGTAAGCTGTGCAAGCCAGGCTGGGCTCAGGAAGAGAGAAGCCAGACAGCACCTCCTATGAGCCTACCAGGGAGGGCTGAGAATCAAGAACTGCCGCAGGCAGCTGGCTGGTTCAGAGGACAGGCTGAATTGATAGCAACTGAGTTACACAAAGCAACTGAATCCTCCTATTGTCTGCTTGACTTTGCAGGTCTGAGGCCGGTGGTCTGAGCATCTGTTGGGAGGATGACAGTATGCAGTATAACAAATATGGGGGATTTCCTTCTATCTTGTTTTTGAGGTTCAATATTGTGCTCACTGTTTTGTTTTGTTTCAATTATTTGTTTTGCTTTATTCAATGTTCTTTTTTGATTTGTTTTATTCTGGTTTTTTTTGGTTTGATTTTGCTATATCTGATGGTATGGACAACCACTGTGAAAACGAGATGCACTATGATGGTCATTGTTGTTTTCTGTTATCCCGCTTTGAAGTTCTGTACCAATTCTACTATTTTGTTTTGATTGGCTTTATTCTGTTTTGTTTTGTTGGGTTTTATTATCTTTAAAATAAAAAATAAATAAATAAAAATAAAATAATTGATGGGGCCGAAAACGTAAGTTGGTGACATAAGTGCCTGTCTGGCAAGTACAAAATCCTTATTTTGATTTCCAGTAAAAAAACAAAAACCAAAATTTAAAAAAAATACAACAAAAAAAAACCCTCAAATAACTGATGTTGCTGCAAAAACTGCTCGATACAGTGTGATATCTTTTATTTATTTATTTTTGGCTGTGTCAAACAGGAAAGGCACACATTTCTTTTCACTAATTTCTGTGCAAATACAAAGTCTCCCCTCCTCTAAATTCAAACACACTAAACTAAACTGTTAATAAAACTGCCATTATATTTAATAACCTCTTAAAATATTTGGATTGATAGAAAGTCTTATATCATACTAATGACAAGAATATGCCCTGAAGACTCCCAACTAGATGCAAAAACTTTTCTTGTTCATTTCAACCAACTTGAGCCCTGGGCTCCAAATATGATACCCTGTTCTGTTTAACTCATTTAACTCTCATTGCAGTAGGACAACAAAATGAATCTATGATAGCTTCTGATGTTGCACCATCCAGCTTTCGGGTGTTTCCCTCTTTTTGTCCCTGTCTGGCACCTGTATTTCCAAACTTAAATGTCTGTTATTTTTGACCCGAATAATAGACTCACTAAGGGAAATTTAGGTGCCAGGTTTTAAGAACATAAACTCACAGAAAGAAACTATTGTCAGAAAATAGACAATTTACAAAGAGGTTTAATTTTGTTTGCTCTCACATGCGTTCATTGTTCTTACTCTACCCTCTAGTCATTTTTTTTTTTTTTTTTGTACTGGGGATCAAACTCACAATCATACACCTGCCAGGCAAGCACTTACGCCACTGAGCTAAATCCCTGGCCCTATTTTTTGAGACAGGGTCTCAGTATGCAGTTTAGGCTGGCTGTGAATTCACTTTGTAGCCCAGGCTGGTCTCAAACTCACAACAATCCTCCTGCTTCCAGAGTGCTGGGATTAAAGGTGTGTGCCACCATACCCGGCTCCCTCCAGTCATTTTCTAAAGGTGTATGCAAAGCCATGGAGAAAAAAATTCTAATCTATAAGGAAAACAGTATAGCCAATGCCTATCACAAAGTTTCTCCATTTTTATTTCAGTTGATACAAAGCAAAAATAAAAATTTAAAAATCTCATAACCTTTTTTTTGTCATGTAATATAATTTATATTTCTTCCTACCTGGTCTGATTTCTTACCGCAATTTGCAGCCTTTCTAATTGACTTCTTAGAATCACATTGGTGCAGTCTCAAGGCAACCCTCTGCAGTTAAGGAAAAAAGAAAGAAAGAATTGAAAGGGGTGTAGTTATAACCTTGGTCATTGGTATCCTCGGAGTGTTTCTGTTTTAATAATTAATTAGCTTATCAGTTCAGAAATGTGAAAATGGCTTTTGGAATCCCATGCTTGAAGGCTGTTGGCTCCATGCACGTTTCCTGACTGGTTTCTTTAACGTTCCATTTAATATTTTTTCCCTTCTAACTAAAATCATTTAATGAAATCTGACACTTCAAGGCCAGCAACTGATCTTCTGAGCAGAAGGTATGCAAAGGTGGCCAATTCCATTAAATTACAGCTCCTGTCCAGGTTGGGAGACATCATTTGAAAGCAGACACAGTGCAAAGCAGTCAGGAATGCTAAGAGACATAACTAATAACAAGGGAAAAAAAAGAATAATATGAAAAATCTGAAGGGAAAGTAAGTTCAATGCATAGAAAAGTGAAGACCAGGAGGTGGGGGAAGGAAAAGGCACACGTGCGATTTTTTTTCCCACTTATTCTATTTCCTTTATGTTCCCTAGTTCAGGGCCACTGGTAGAAGATTGATACGTTTATTAATTCTCCATGCAGAAAGACAAACAGTGGACTTAGTCCAGCGGGATTGAAACGTCTGGCCCCCGGTGTCCCTGTGGAATCTTCCAAAGTTGCCTAATGGTCTTTGACCACTACAGGCCTATTTAAGGAATACAGTATCCATTTTCCAAAATCTCATTTAGACTCATACATAAAATAAAATCATCCTGTCATAATGCACTGGTGTTCTCTCTGGTTCTTCTTTTTATTTTTGTTGCTTAATTTAAAACACAGGGCTAGGAAAAGACAGTAAAAAACAATTTAAGGGATGTTCAAGATAGTCTTCATAATATGATTTTTGTTTTATAACTGCAAGGATACAATAAAATAACCCACTTATTTCTGCATGAAGTGATGTTTATGCCCCATTCCTTAGAAAAGCTTTAAGAGAATATTCTTGGAGAAATATTTTTATCTCTTTAACATGCTTTTTTAATGCAAGATCTGACTATGAGGGTACTGAAAATTATGGTCTATTTATTAAGGTTAATAATGGCAGTTTTTAAAGCAGGGTGGAAACTATAGTTCATCTTTCAATTTTTCTTCTTTTTTCTCCAACAGAAGGAGAAAGCTTTGCTCTATTTCATTTTTAGAACTCTTCTTGGATTTTACATGCTTGGGTTTCAGTAAATTTATATAAATCAGTTGAAGTAGAAATAGAATCTCAGTCACATTTTTCTTTACTATACTTCCCAGAACAATCCTAACAAAGAGCAGCAACTAAAAGGAAAAAAACAAAAACAAAAAACAGAGGACCAGAAATTATTGTGATTTTAAATCTTGATCTTGCAAGTCAGTAAATTTTTTGTTTCAGACATCTTTTTGTGAATTTCTGAAATTTCCTCAAGCATAAACTGAGAATAACAGCTACCTTTATATTAAAAATACCCATGCCTTGTAAAACATATCAGAATATGATTAAGAATCAAAAGTCATCTTTGAAATCAATTTATATATGAAACTGAAAAATAAACATGAATGGAGTTTGAATTCCAGATAATTGATGGGAGAGAGTGTTAGTTTACTGAAGTGTTCAAGTTATATCTGTTTATGTTATTAAGTGGAATTCTTTTTTAGAGAGACTGAGTACATCATTTTAAGTAATTTGATCTGTTTGTTTAAACTTTATATTCTTTGAGTCAGTTCCTGAAATAGACCATGAAATTAATGTCCTTATAAGATTTGAACAAAACTAAACTTATCAAACATAGCATAATTTAGAGTAATTACTGCTTAGAGTACTTAGAGTAATTAAATACAAAATTATAAAACTATCACCTCATGTGTAAATTTCTTATTTTTAATTTTCTAAGATACATATTTTGAAGAGAATACCTAATTTAAGAAAAATTAAAATATTTGGTGACTAGATAAAATATGAAATTTACATATGTATATATACAAACATTAGAAATATGATATTAATGTGTATATATATTTGCATTGCTGGCTTTGTTAGTTGCAAACTATTCATTCACTAAAAGAATTTATGATATTATCCACCTTAATATATAGTGTGGTGGCAGAATAGTGTCCTTGGTTTTGACCCCTTAGATTTTAGGACAATTATTTTTAAATTCAATAAATGAAAGTTATTTTAAAGTTTTGGATTCCTAGTTCAAATCAGATGGCAAGTAAATATAAATTCTTTAATTGAATAAAAATAAATATAGATGATGTTTAAAAGTAGATTCTAAATGCAAAAAATTTTTAAGAATGTCATTAAATCAAAAAGCAGACACAGTAGTTTAAATTCATCATTCCAATGAAATTAAGACTAAAATTTTGTACAGAAAATGCAAGCTAATAAAAACCACACTTCAATGTGATCTTTGAAAGAAAAACCAGGAAAAATACTTTCAACATGTGTACTAATAATTTATTAATGAGTATAATATACATGAACAGTCCATTAGATATCAGTACACATTCCAGTAATAAAATTCCACTTAGAAATGAAAAGGAAATTCACAGAATTATGCATTAATAATGAATACTAGTAAAATTTAAAAAGGTAATCAAGCTTACTAATAAGGTGCTTCAAATGAATATACCAAAGATATTTTCTTATTTGTCCAGTAGAAAGAATGATTGATAACATTTAGTTTGGTCAAGATTAAGAAAAAGAAATTTTCTTTGAACTACTGGCAAAAGAGTAAAGTATTAAAACATCTAATGAACAATTTATTTGTATGCATAAAATTATTTAGTAGATCTACACAGCAATTATGTCTAATTCCAGTATCCTCTAGAAATATAAAAAAGACGAATGGTCAGGTGGTTATTTAACTTTTACTTGTTAAAAAGAAACACTTAAAAATTTACATAAATTGCAAAAGGATGAGCTAGTTCTACCTGTGGCAAATTAGAATGCAATACTGTATCATTTGCAACATGAAATGTACTGTGTTGAGATGTGTTACATACTATATTTCAAGTATGGGATTTAAAATTTAAGTAAGAAAAATTATTTATAGTTGTTACTTGTTCTCAATGCACTTATGGAGATAAAGTCTGTATATTGCTCAGTAGAATGTGGGAAGTCAGTGTGGAGATTCCTCAAGAAGCTAGGATTAGAGATCCCATTCAACCCAGCTATCCCACTTCTGGGCATTTTCCCAGAAGAATTGAAAACATCATACCACAGTGATATCTGTGCACCCATGTTTATAGCAACCCAATTTGCAATAGCCAGATCTTGGAAACAACCCAAGTGCCCATCAATCAAAGAATGGATAAAAAAGATGTGGTATTTTTATACAATGGAGTACTACTAAGCTATTAAGAAAGATTGCATTGAGACTTTTGTAAGTAAATGGTCACGACTTGAGACCCTACTCATAAGTGAGATAAATCAAACCCACATGTGTAAATACCATATTGTCTCCCTAGTGTAAGAAATGGAAAAGTATATATGTTCCAAAATCTATAATAAATATTACGTAAGGGTAAAAAACAGCTCAAAGAGCAAAAGTAATTGGGAAGGGAAAAGGGGGAAAGAGGGAAGGGAAAAGGAAAAGATACAAACCTGTATATATGTATATGTAAGATAACTAAAATGAACACACTGCTGAATGTATTTGTTATTGAGAAAGAACAATTAATACTCATATGATTAGATCAATTTTACATGTCTATATCTGTTAATGTAAGTAACCATTTTAAAGATAACGATACGCAATATTGCAGCCATTGTCAAGTTTCTATCATCCTGTTTTGTAAATCTGCAATGTTACTGTTGTGTATTTACTCTAGTCGTTTGTCTCTTTTGCTTGTTGTCTTTGTATTATATGTCTTTTTTCTTTTTTTCTTCGCTTAAGTAAAAAATAAATAAATAAAGAGAAATTGGATAATGAAAAAAAAATTCTGCATAAGTGTTTTAATATGTGTTCTTACCTACAATATATTGATTGGCCACAAACAGCACAAGGGTCTGTACACTAACTACTCCTCCACTGTGCCCAGTGTCAGAGCCACAATAGTCTTAAGACATTGCTATTCCCAGTTCAAACTATGCCAAGGAGTGCCATGTCTATGAAGCATATTTAATAACCATAGTAATCAACCTCCCATTGCTGGGATAAGATATCTGACATAGACAATTTAAAGGAGAAAATGTTTATTTTGGCTCAAGGTTTCAAAGGTTTCTGCCCATGGTTAGCTGGCTTCAAGGAACAAACATCATGACAAATGGACATGGCATGGGAAGCAGCTCAACACACAGCACAGAACAAACCAGGAAAAAAGCCAGAGAGAGGAGAATGAAGCAGAGATGTGAATGTACCTTTTCAGGTCACCCAAATTGGCTCACTTCCTCCAAACAATCTCTGCCTCCCAATAGCACATTCAGCTATGAACTCATCAGTGGATAAGCCATTTATGGGTTTATCCCTCTTGTCATCCATCCATTTGTGTTCTGAAACTCCCACATCTGAAAGCCTAAGACTTTGGGGGAACATACTAGACCTAAACCATAACAATAGGTAAGTCATTTTCTTAGCTTTTGTTTCCTTTCTCCATGTGTATTTCTAATTGTCTGCTTTTGAAATGCTAACATATTTATAAACATGTCTGTGCATTTACTCTCACTCCCATCTTGGACAGAAATTCAGTCCTAAGAACTTTTGTGCAGAGCAGGTTCTCCAACTACCCTGTGACCACACAATAGACACCTGAATCACCCTAACTCCACCCTCAGGTTGTAGACACAGTCAAGCAGAATATGTTCTGCCAAATCTTTCTTTCTTTGAATTAAGAGCATGGAGCATATTGAAGTCTTCAAAAGAGATGGAGAATTTAAGAAAGAAACAGTAACCTGATGAAAAGGTCAAGGACTCTGAGATTAGATAGACATTTGTTCAATCTCAGCTCTGCCAGGTCTTAACTGTGACACAGCTGTGTGTAAATATAAATTATGCTTTTCAATTTTTGTAGAGTAATTCATAAATATGACAATGATGTTGAATACACAGGTTTATAAAAGTAAGGTAATGGATATATGGTACACAGCCTAGCATCTTCTAAGTGGTAGAAATTCAGTGCATTCAGTGTCCAGCATTCTTAGTCTCAGGTTTCTTCTTGACATTAAGCAAGTAAAGAATATTTTTGTAGTGCAGTGTCCCAGGGATAGTGGTAAGCACACAAGAAAAGAACTAGCCACAGTAGAGTAATTCAGACCTTGGTAAAGAGAACAGTATGTATGTGACAGAAAATAGCAGATTTTCAAGTCATACTGGTGCGATTGGGGTATGAGTAACAGGGAGATGTTAATGCCCTGCAGCCTCATTAACTTCATTTGAAAAAGAGCTGGCCTCAAAAAGCTATGATAAAGGATGAACACAATAATGTAGCTTTGGTTTTGAGACACCAGGATTGCAGAAACATGATCTCCTTATTCTCTTTTTATAGAGTGCATCATCAGTGACCCAAGAGTTGACGTAGCCTCAGTCCCCTGAGGTTAACATGGATATCTAGCAGAGTGAATATAGCAAGTTTCTAGGTCAGTCAAATCAATCAATAGTCTATCACAACCTCATCAGTCAGCAAAGAATCGGTATAGATTAAGGGCTGATAAAACCAAAAGGAAAATAATGTGCTCTATCAAAGAGCCTGGACCCCATTCTTAACAGAAAAATTTTTTCTACAGATAGTAAGAAAACATGGGACAGGACAGACTTGTTTGTTGTGGGTCTCTCGGTGTCTCAAAGCACCTTCCGTTGGTATACTAAAACCAAGTTAAGTAACTTGGAATGCAGGGTAGATTTACTGTCTTGGTTGAGAGCAAGTGTTGCTACCTAATTAAGATTACAGACTTAGTTAGAACCAGTACTGTACAGTCCAGACCTCACTACCATGTGCCCCGATGCCCATCCAGCATGCACCCCTGGTTCCTTCTGGTTCTAAGTTCAAGATGACCTGTATCAAGGATCAACTGATTGTGAACTTCCTTAAGGAAGAACAGGTCTCCTAGAATAAGATCACAGTTGTTAGGGTTGGTGCTGTTGGTGTGGCCTGTGCCATCAGCACCTTAGTGAGGGTCTTGGCAGGTAAACTTGCTCTTTTTTTTTTTTTTTTGTACCAGGAATCAAACCCAGGACCTAGCACTTGCCAGGCAGATGTTTATGGTGCTGAGGGGCTTATCCATGGCTCCAAGATGGACTTCTTCTTGTGGACAATCTGGAAGATAAATTGAAAGGAGGGATGATGGATCTCCAACACAACCTTTGAACACCAAAAACGGTCACTGACAAAGACTATAATGCAACTACAAATTCCAAACTGGCTATTATCACAGGTGAGGAATATCACCAAGAGAGAGAAAGGCATCTTAATTTGCTTCAGGATAATGCAAGCATCTTTTTAGTTCATTATTCCTACAGTACAGTCCAAACTGCAAGTTGTTTGTTGTTTCTAAACCAGTGAATATAATGACCTTTGTGGTTCGGTCTAGGATGGGTGGTCTTTCAGTTTGATCACTTCATGAACACTGTCAACCACCAGTTTGTGAACCTCTTTCCAATGCTCCTTATCACCATCAGTTCCTAAATTGGGGTGCAGATTCTTCAGGGAGACACCAGCAACATTCATTCCACTCCACACAGGCACTCTAGAATCTCCATGCTGCCCAAGAATCCCAGCCTGTCTTCCATAAGATAACAGAACCAGGCTGAATCCAGATTGAAACATGGTTTTTGGGGAAAGTCACTTATCTTCCAAGCCACATAGGTAAATATATCTACTGGATTGGAAGCAAAAGCAGCTTGCAGTTTGAACTGTACTTTACACTCTTAGTAATGATGACCACAGAGATGTTCACTTTATGCTGGAGCATAAATTAACAAATTAAGATGGCCCATTTGAAGAAGAGTGCCAGTGGGAGGTCCAACAGATGGTGCAATTTTAAAGTCTTCCAGAGTCACACCACTTCACTGTCTTGGTTACAACAGAGTTTAGTTGAAAGCTGTGCACATTATCCTTTTTATCTGTTGTGTGGTTGAAGCAGTAGCATTAAGATAGTCTGGAAAAAATCATCAGTTTGCCTAAGTTAAAAATTGAAATGGTTCACAAAACGCCACAGTTTTATCTTTAACTTGTGTAGTCCCAAACTGGTTACTATTAAGTAGCCCCACCTTCTCTGAGATTCCGTGACCAATGTCACACAGTCTCCGGTGGCCCTTAAAATCAGATGTATGCTAGTCTGTTATATAACTTTACCAACCAAGCTTGACCTGACTTCTCTCCCAGTTGGTCAAAGACTGGGATCTAGTGCATAAGTTCAATATTGTGTGCCTTGTCTGTAACTGTTTTAAAGAATTTTATTTTGTATTATATAAATGCATATATATACATATATATTTATATACACACACATATCTATATGTATGAGTAGTGTACATTGTCATATAATTTAAAAGGAAAACATCTACCTGTGAACAATGCAACCATCACACCAACTTACAATACCAAAAAACCTTAAATAGTAGGAAAACAAAACCAATAGAGACGGTGGTATACTTCCTTTTTATATCTGATTCCCAACTGATAATTTTTATTAAGCATTTTTTTCTTCCAAATTCTTAGGGAACCAAGAATGTCTTTCAACCCCTAGACTACTTACCTATACTGTTGGTCAGATACCACTTCACCCTCAAAATATCCATTTCATCTTCCCTTCATTATATCAAACCACCAGAAGTCTTTCGTGCTTCAGAATTTGTGTATCCAAAGCTATTACAGTAAACTAAAAAAAAGTGCACATATGTATCACACATATACATAACATATATATATATATATATATATGTACTACATAAAATATTCACATTATATGCACATATTTGCTTTTTCTGAAAAATTTCTGCTCTGCCTCTTTGCATAAAAAATCCATTTTAGTTAGTGAAACGAACATTTATTAAGATGTACTGTCTGCAAGGCACCACTTAACTGTATGGATGTAACAGCTTAGAGGTTCCATTTTGCTATTATGTCCCTTCCAAGTTAAGTTTGACACAGGATGCACCTATAATAGGTTCCACAATCTTAGAAGACAGATGACACTTGCTGAACAAGCACATCACTGACTTTTCAGGAACACCATCATTACCAGCTAACTCACCTGCTGCCTTCACTTCTGCTGCCCCTCTGGTATTCTGCTGAAACATGGAACCCTAGCTTTTCTACAGCTTGTTCTATTTTTATACCCATGAGCTTCCAATGTCCTATCTAGTCTTTCTTTAGGCCACATCCTGTAACCCAAGAGTGCTTATGAAGAAGACTGGTCTCACCTCTCACGGTTTTTTTTTTTTTTGTACCAGGCATGGAACTCATGACCTTGCGTTTGTCAGTGTCTTAGTTACTTTTCACGTGTTGCCGAGACAGAATACCTGACACCCAAAATTAGAGAAGGAAAGGTTTATTCCTTACAGTTTCTCTGGAGTTTCAGTCCATATTCAGTTGGCTCCAAGGCAGCATGGTGTGGTGGAGTAGCCATTCATGGTGGCCAAGCAAAACATCAAGGCATGCTGGTGAGAGAGAGAGAGAGACAGAGAGAGAGAGAGAGAGAGAGAAAGAGAGAGAGAGACAGAGAGAGAGAGAGAGAGAGAGAGAGAGAGAGAGAGAGGAAGTGAAAGAGGAAGACCTGCCTCCCTCACACTGTATCTCAGCTCCATCCCTGGGCAGGTGCAGCACTCACATCACCAATCACAGCTCTAGACAACAAGCCAATCACAAGCACTAGACTCAGCCCCATCAAAAGTATA
>RJWM01023256.1:0-32429 GCA_004363535.1 Dasyprocta punctata
GCCCCCGCAGGCTCCAACTGTGCCCAGCACAGGGACAGGGCCTCCGAGGGCCACCTCTCCTGCCCCAGGCTCACCGTGTGGGGCCGGAGCCTGGGACTGAGCCAGAGGGCAGGGCAGGTGGGGACCCTGACAGCCTGCGAGGAACAGCGGGCTCGGGGCGACCTCCCCGCCTCGCAGTCTCTGCTGGCAGGAAGGAACACACAGGCCGTGGCACACCAAGGCCCAGGCCACAGCCCTGACGCTGCCTCGATTCAACCACATCCGAGGAACGGGGCCAGTGTGTGAAACTCAGGGGAGTCTGCCGGGCACCTGGCAGGGCACCCTCGCTCCCGTCTATGTCTGTGTCTGTCTGTCTCTCTCTCTCTCTCTCTTTCTTTTTCTGTTCTGCTTTCTTGACACAGGGCCTGGCTATATAGTCCAGGCTGGCCTCAAACTCTCAGCCATCCTCCTGCCTCAGCCTCCCAAGTGCTGGGATTACAGGCGTGTGCCTCCGTATTCGGCCCTTCTGTCCTCTTCTTCACTTCCAAGCAACTTCCTTCCCAGAGGGGACATTTCCTGTGCGGCTCGCCTGGTGTGGGCCGAGGAGACCCCTTGGCGCTAGCCTGTGTGTGGCAGCAGGGACGGTGTCGCCCAGACGGGCACGGGAGCCAGGGTCTGCTCCCCAGTCCTTCCCGCCACGCGGTGCTCAGCAAAGCCCCCAGCCATGCTGCCCTCTCCCGCCACGGCCTGGCCTTGCTGCTGCTGCCCCCGTCCACCCCGCCCAGGGGCCCTGCCGGGTCTCTGCAGAGGTCCCCTCTGGCCAGTGTGGTCCAGGGGAAGGGTGTGTGACCCGGAGAGTAGGCGCCGAGCGTGGACAGAAGCTCTCTGTGAGCGCGGCCCCGTGACCGTCGCGTAGGCACCTGAGCTCAGTGTCCCCAGAAGACCCAGGACCGGGAAGCCGAGGCTCTGCTGTTCCCAGGTCTGGCCGGGTCTGGGGAGGGGCAGACGGGGTCACCGCTCCCAGCCGCTCTGTGCGTCAGAACCCCGCTCTTCCAGGGAAAGACCACATCAGCCCGACTTGCTGTTTAGCCTCTAAAAAGGACAAGTGCGAGAGACAGCTTTGCATTGAGAATGAGCAGCCTGTGGGTGTGGCCCCTGGGGACCCCACCCTGGGCGGAGCCAGTGTCCGTCCCCAGAGGGATGAGGCAGGAAGCTACTGCACCTGCAGCCAGGGAGCCAAGGCCGCTCCTCCCGCCCGGCCAGCAAATACTGAAATGGCAGCCGAGATAACCTCAGAGCGCGCAGAGGCTGCCTGAGCCCCGGCTGCACCACCTGCACTGTCGGAGCTGTGGCGGCTCTGAGACTCCCAGTAACCTGGAGAAGCGACCTTGAACCCGGACTGGCACAGCCGAGACGGTTCACAGGTGCTTTGGGCAGTTCCTCCTGGGTGCACGCCTGTGATCCCAGCACTGTGGGAGGCTGAGGAAGGAGGATCACAGTGTGGATCCTGGCCTGGGCAATTTAGCAACTCACAATAAAAATGTCTGAGGATATAGCTCAGTGCAGATGCCCTGAATTCAACCCTTAATACCTCAAAACAGAAAAATAGAAAAAGCGCAAGTACTGCTACACCCGTGAGGCGCCCGGGGCCCTGTGCTGTGGACACTTAGGGCCCAGGTCACACAGGCATGTGCATCTGCAGGGGTCCGTATCAGGTGTTTTCCGTTTGTCACCCCCTCCCCCAGGCCAGAGGAGAGAAAATGGACTCCAAGGAGGCGCTGATCGACGACGATGAGGACCTGGACGGGGGCGATGGCGAGGATGGCGAGCCGGAGGACAGCGCGCGGCTGAAGCTGTTCCGCCAGCTGGCTTCGGTGGCCTCGCGGCTCAAGGAGTTCGTGGGCAACATGATCACCACGGCTGGCAAGGTGGTGGTCACCATCCTGCTGGGCTCCTCGGGTGAGTGGCAGGCAGGGGACAGCGACTGAGCGGCCACCAGCACCGGGGGTGAAGCCAGCCCCCCACGCGGTCCCCAGAAAGCCGCTTCTGTGCCATCCTAGTTTGGACGTTTCCAACTGGTTTCTGCTCCGCTCCATCACATACCTTTCCACGTGGCAGGGGCCTCAGCTCCCGAGTGTGGGTGCAGTCACAGCCACTCCTTGTGCCCTGAGCTGGGAGGGCTGCCCGGGCACAGTGGGCAGCCTGTGCACCCGGACGGTGCGTCCCTGCCGGCCCAGGCCCGGCTGTCAGCACTGAGCCTGGGAAGCTGCGCTGAACTCCGGAAGTGTGAGATCTCCGGGTGAGACTCCTCCACCAGGTGTAGCTGCAGCCACTCAGCCCAGCGTGGGGTTATCTCCGTCTTTCCCTCCAGGTCCGACCCCCCGCACGGATGCTGGTTAGAGTTGAGTCCCCCAGACTCTCCCCAGAAGTGGCCAGAATAAAATGATGCCACTGTTTTTGACTGGGAAAATGAGGAAAAGAAAGACTGTCTCAAGAAGTAAAACCCAGGGTTTTAATCAGGGGCCCTTTCGGGTGCCGTAAAATCACTGCGGCCTCTGTAAAGGGCCGGCCTCTTCCTGCGTCTCCTCTGTGGAATGGGACGAAGATGGAAGAGACTTTAGCTGCCAGAGTGTAATGTTATTATGGATCCTACTTAACTAAAAAGAAGGTAAAACCAGGTACCTGATGCCACACGCCTGTAATCCCAGCACTCAGGAGGCTGAGGCAGGAGGATCGCTGAGAGTTGGCAGCCAGCCTGGGCTACATAGTGAGTTCAAAGCCAACTTGAACTGCATAGCGAGACCCTGTCTCAAAAAAAAAAAAAACAAAAACAAAAAACAAAACAAACAAAAAAAAACACCAATTTTTTTTTTTTAAGAAGATAGATCATTCTAAAGGAAAAGCTGTAAAGCTGCAGCGGGTGTGCAGTTCTGAAACATCTGAAAGAGAACCGGCCAGGAAGCCACTTTGCTCCTGGTGGGAGAAGCAGGCCGTCCTCAGCTAAGCAGCCACAGCAGAGTCTCTTGGTCATCTTTCTTTGTACCGAGGAAATTGTCACTTTCGTGTGGTCTTTTTCACAGCGAGTGCAGCACTCGATTATATGACTAAGCTCTGGTCACCACGGCACAGCAGGGACACCCCCAGGTCCCAGCCTCAGTGCCGGCCACGCAGGGTGCCCCAGCTCCCTGTCTCTGACGCCCTCTGTCCTGTCTCCAGGCATGATGCTGCCCTCACTGACCTCAGCCGTGTACTTCTTCGTCTTCCTTGGCCTGTGTACCTGGTGGTCCTGGTGCCGCACGTTTGACCCACTGCTGTTCAGCTGCCTCTGTGTCCTGCTGGCCATCTTCACAGCTGGGCACCTGATCGGGCTGTACTTGTACCAGTTCCAGTTCTTCCAGGAGGCCGTGCCCCCCGATGACTACTACGCGAGGTGAGGGGTGTAGGTGGGGAGGAGAGGCTGTGCTGTCCCCGCCTGCTGTGGTCACCTTCAGTGTTGAGCAGAAACTTGGCGGAGTGGGGAAGCCACTGCCTCAGTTACTTTTCCATTGCTGAGACAAAGTACCTGACCCCTACAAGTGAAAGGAGGAAAGGTTTATTTCGGCTCAGGTTTGTAGAGGTTTCGGTCCGCAGTCAGCTGGCTCCAAGGCAAGTGGCTTGCAGAGGGCATCGCAGAGGAGAAACGGTCCGTGGCGGGGCGGGCAGAAGGCAGCAGCACCAAGCCTCTCTTTCCCTTTGATTTCACCCAGGCCGTAAGCCTATTGGTTAGTGCCACCCATTCCTCAGGTGGGCCTTCCCGTTATCCATACCCAGGGCTATGTTAAACCAATTAGTGGACTAATTTCGTTATCACACCCTTAATCCACATTCACACACTGTAGCTCCAGTCACCTCCAAAAAGCCCAACCTATGAACGCATGAGACTTTGGGGGCACTTCTGGGTACGAGCCACGACAGCCACCTAGTGCTTTAGTTTTATCAGAAGACTCAGTCTAGAGGGAAAAAGTGGATCCCCTCGCTTGGAGGTGCTGCTGGTTGGGAAAAAGGGGCGCTGCCATTTGTGGCACCTGGGGTTGACATCAGGTCTCCTAGAGGAACATTTTACACCGAAGAACAATTAGGTGGTGTCTCCAGCAAGCAGTTAGGGGGAGCGTGCACAGATCAAATATATGATTAGCAAAAATAGAATGAGTTCATTGCAAACACAAAAAAATAACAATAGCACTGTCCACGGGGAGAGGAAGAGTTGATAATTTGCCTCAGTGCCAAGTGACCATTACACCAACTCCTCACTGTGCAGATGTGATTGAAGGTAAAGAATCTAGAGTAGACTGATTTTTTGAGGGATTCTACACCCTTCTCAGTCAAAGAGGGAAACTTCCTTACAGGATAACACTGGCTAATGAAAGGGAGAGAAATAAAATGGTTAGAAATTATTCTGGCCACCACTGAAAATCACTCCTTACGTACTGGCTGGGATGACAGGTTTTGCACTGCTGGTCATTGCAGAGGGAAAATCGTAGCTTGCAGAGGTGGTCAGCACATGACCAGCTGTTCACACTCGGCTCCTCGGGGTGGCGCAGCTTGCAGAGGTGGTCAGCACATGACCAGATGTTCACACTCGGCTCCTCGGGGTGGCCATAGCTTGCAGAGGTGGTCAGTACATGACCAGCTGTTCACACTCGGCTCCTCGGGGTGGCCGTAGCTTGCAGAGGTGGTCAGCACATGACCAGCTGTTCACACTCGGCTCCTCGGGGTGGCCGTAGCTTGCAGAGGTGGTCAGTACATGACCAGCTGTTCACACTCGGCTCCTCGGGGTGGCACAGCTTGCCGTCCCCTCCCGGTGTGGTGCGGTGTGTGATGTCTGTGTCCTCAAGTGGCAGCCCTCGGACCCGATCGCCAGGTGCAGCAGGAAGGGGTAGAGACTGCTTTAAATGGCTCCCTGAGAAAGAACAAAACTGGGTGTGGGTTCTACATGGCCAACGATCTGGTCCTTCAACATCTGCTTCCAGAAAAGCAAAAGAAGTGGGCAAAGGGTAGGGTGAGATCGCCCTCCTTCACAGGAGGCTGCAGATGAGGATCTGCAGGTTAGACAGTGTGGGTCCCGGTTCAACACCTGATCCCTGAGGGATGCTTTGGGGTCCAATGGTGGTCACTGCAGAGCTGCATGGGCATTAGGTGCTGGTGTCTCGGACACGGTGCCTGTGCGTGAGGGCGTGTGGCATCCAGGGAGTCACTGTCCTGAGTGCTGCATGCGGACTTGGGTAGCGAGGTGGCATCAGAGCCTTAGCTCGGATAAAATTGCTAGGATGAGGTCACCGGTGTGGAGTGACCCGCTGCCCCACTGGATCCAGTGTCCTCCTCGACAGTGGAGAAGTCACAACTGCAAGTGTTAGGAAAGGCAGAGGAGCAGGCGTGCACAGAGCCCAGGGCCGTGGCGCCTGTGAGGAGGATGGCGTGAGCTTTGCTGGTGCCTGGGCAGCACTGCGCTAAGAAGGCTGCCTTGTTTCTGTCTCTGCACAGTGCAGAAACACAACACGTCAGTCGGTCAAATCCCAAAACCGCTAACATTCAGTGAAATAAAAGCTGGTGCCCAGCACACACACAGGCACAGACTTAGTTCTAAATCCAGCTGGCCCGACCCGGGTGGACCTGGAAACCGGAGACCCAGCCGCGAGTTCCGCGGGGACGCGTGCTCTGCGGCACACTGGCAGAGCGGGTTACAGCGTGTACTGCAGCGGGCGGGAATGAATGCTCGGTTTCAGTACAGCCGTTCCTTCTGTGCTGGAGCAGTCCTGGAGTTTCTTTCAGACATTTAATTTCTGGTTTATTAAACATGCGTAGAAAAAAATGCTTTGTACTATTGAAAGAGCAGCCTTTGAGGGCGTGACTTCATTGGAAAGGTAAATATCCCTGTAGGGCCGTGGTCTGGGGTTCAGGCTCTTTCTCCCTGCTGGTGAAGGATCTCTCCTGCCATCTAGAGCTGACGGTAGGGAACACAGTGATGCCTCGGTTCACAAACTTAATTCATTGCACGATTCTGGAAAAGGTGGCCAAGGTCACGTTCATCACCCGATGCAGAGTCCGCAAACAAACAAACAACAAATTGCCACACGCTTCTGTCTACAAACCAAATTGTTCACAAGCCAAAGCATTTGTGAGTGGAGGCACTGTGTACACGGGATGTTTATAGCCACCTGGAAAACGCCTGCGCAGATCAGGCAGGCTTCTGTGTGAGATGAGAGACCTGGTCTTTTAAAATTTCATGAATGCTGAAATTTGAATTCCATATTTTTGTCACATTCCATGCAGTATTTTTCTTTCATTTTTTCCAGCCTTTTGACAATGTCAAACTCCTAAGTGCCTTGTGAACTGTACCCAGAGAGGCGGAGGCCCAGGCTTGGCCCCGGGGGTGTGGCCTGCCGTCCTGGGGGGATAGCAGTGGTTCTAACAGGGTGCTGCCCTGCCATAGTTGTTTTCCGTCCAAATTGTTACAAACCAAAAAGTGCGGTCCTGGTTTCTCACAGGCATGGTGTAGACGGTCCCCCTCCCGGCTCAGCCCGGTCCTGGGTCTCCTGGAGTGGGTGACTGAGAGCCCTGGGGCCGCTGGCAGGGGCGTCTGAGCGGAGCAGAGCAGTGGGTAAATTTCCCATTGCAGGTCCCTGCCCTTCCGTTCACTGTGACCACGGGACCTTGCATGTTATTCTCGTAATCTACCTCGCGTGCAGATCTTTAAAACCATTGCTTCCTCCTAAGGCACAATTTATATACATTGCTACTGGCCCCAAAGACTGAGTTGGAAAAAATCAAACCATAGGTGAGCATAGACAGACAGACAGACACACAGACAGATGAGTGTTGTCTTTTGGAGGTGTTTTACACATAGGTCAGGGCCACAGAGACTCCGTTCGCCACCTCCAGCCTCTGGGCCCGGCTGCCGCTGGCAGTGCGCAGGTAGCGCCGTCGCGGCAAGGTTATGCGGTGGGCACACTAGCGAGCCGTCCCTATTTTTAGACACATCGAATTGATTTTTTTGGTCATTAGTATAATACATGACTGTTGGAGATTATTTGAAAAATAAGATAGAGGAAAACACTTTTTTTAAAATGTAATTCTAACTTCCTAAAATAAATCCTACTGACTTGTGGTATCATTCCTTTTTTTTTTTTTTTTTTTGGTATGGGGATCAAACTCATCACTCCAGTTTTTTCCATTTGTACTTTTTAAGACCAAATCTGGATTCTACCAGACATGCTGTTTTAAAACTCTCCCTGGTGGTGCGGCTTAGGCTGTGAAACTGTAAAGCCTGCTTTCCACGGGATGCAGGGCATTTGCTCTGCAGCGGCTCCACGCCTGAGTCCATCTCTGGGTCGTCACAGGTCTGCGATCCCTCCTTTCTGCCTGTGCCGGGGCCAACATCACATTAACCTTTAAATCTAAACAGCACTCATGAAGACAAGAGGCAGCCCCACGACTGCGCGTGTCTCAGCCGTGGGGAGGCTCACAAAGCGTGCGCGTGCTGGTTCTGCGTGAGGATTCCCGGGTCGTGGTCCTGGGCCAGCATCCTGTGAAGTTCTCGTTTGTGACGCCCTTGCTGCGCAGATACTGTCTGCTGAAATCCTTGCCTCCCGTCAGGGTCACCTTGATTGCCGACTCGATTGGCTTGACAGCTGCCTGGAAGGTTAGGAAAGCAGACTTCGGGGTGTGCCCGGGTGGGCCTTGGGGACTCGGCTGGGGACTGTGCTGGCCCCTGCCCACTTCCTTCCCTGTGCCCTGCTTTGCAGAGGCCATGGATGGAGTAGCTTTCCTCGCCACACCCTCCTGCCATGATGGCTGCCTTGGAGCCAGTCAACCATGGACTGAAACCTCTGACACCGTGGGCCAAATAAACCTTTTCAGCTTTTAGTTGTATCTTGTGTCCCAGCGATGGGAAACTGACCTGTATTCCTGGGCTGGCAGAGATGGAGGGTGTCTTATTTTTCTAGGGTGACCCTCTCTTTTTAGCCCAGTGGTATCAAGCAGCATCCAGTTCGCAGATTCTCTTAGGCCTTGGAGGAATTTTCCCGTTACTGTTACCCAGCAGAGGACACAGAGAGCTGGACTCAGGAACGTGGGAGAGACCAAGGTTGGCTGGAAGCTTGGCTTGATGTTGAGTCAGGGAAGAGAATCAGTGATGTCTTCCATCTGTGCACACGGGAGTGGCATGGCAATATTTTCCAAAACAAACTCCAGGACTCATTGTTTGACAAGGGTGAGTGCACTTCCAGGAAGGTTAAGGCAGTGTCTGAAAGTAGGATTATCCTTTCCAAATCTGAAATGCTGTAGTCTATTATAGCCCTAAAAATATTAGTGATTATACTTTCCAAGTTGATCCAGCAAAATAAAGCTTCAAAATCCACAGAACTAAATACAAGACCCATGCATACAATTCAGATAGCCTGTTTAACAGGCCAGAGTGCTGTTGAGACTTACACTGCCGGGTCTTACTAAGGAAAATGGGGAACTAAACAAACATTGCCCTAGCTAACGCGCAGTGCCATCCCCCGCAAAGGTTTTGTATTGACACAGAACTTTCGCAGGCAGCAAGCATCTCACAGTTTGAAAATTTTTATTGGTGCCTGTGTGCAGTGCATAATGATTGTGTCATTGTGAAGAGTTGGTATGTGTACATAACACCTCTTAATTCTTTATTCTTCTTTCTCTCCCCTCTCTACTCCATCTCTTGGTCCCTTTCCCATTTGCAAAAGATCAATTTCCTTATTTTCGACTATTTGTTATCTATCTTTAGTTTGCTGTTTTTATTATTTATACCTTGAGTTTCTTATATAAGAGAAATCATGTGACAGTTAAGATTATGTGTCTCATTTATTTCACTTCAGTGTGCATTCATTTTCCTATAATTGACCAAAATTTATCCTTTCTTATGGCAGAGTAGTACTCCATTATATATAAACACCATATTTCCTTAATCAGTTCTGTTGATGAACATATAGGTTTGCAAGATTGAGCTGTTGTGAATTGGGGTTCTATAGACATAGGTGTCCATAGGCCATTGTTATACGATGTCTTTAACTGCTGTGGGAGGTAACTAGGTGGGGAATAGCTGGGTCAAGTGGAATTTGTATTTCTAGGCTTTTGGGAAATCTCCATACGGATTTCTATTGTGCTTATCCTGGCTTACATTCCCACCAGCGATGCAGAATGGTTTATTTTATCCCACAGCCTCGCCAGCGTTTGTTATTATTAGGTTTTTGGATACTACCTGTTCTTTCTGGAGTAAGATGGAATCTCAGTGTTGTCTTAATTTGCATTTTGCTCATGGCCCATGATGCTGAACATTTTTTCATGTACTTATTGGCCATTTGTACTTCTGAGATTTGACTATTCTTTAGGTTGTCCATTTTTTTATTGGTACTTTTATGTTGTGGGGCTCTAATTTTTCTAAGTTCTTTGTATATTCTAGATAATAGTCCTTTGTCCAAGACATAGCTGGCAAAATTTTTTTCCAATCTTGTAGGTTACCTCTTTACTCTTACTTGTTTTTTTTTTTTTTTGCTGTGCAGAAACTTTTTAATTTGATATAATCCCATTTGTTGATTCTTGATGCCATTTCTCGTTTAATGAGGGTTCTCTTCAGAAAGTCCTTGCCTATACATGTGTCTTCAGGAGTATTCCTATTCTATCTTCTACCAGATTAGTGTTTCTGTTTTAATATTTATGTCTTTGATCCATTTTTGATGTTAGTTTAGTACATGGTAAGAGATGTGGGTCTAGACTCAATCTTCTGCCAGTCTTCCTTCCCGCAAGGTATGTTTTCTCACCGCTTGTCACAGATCAGATAGCTAAATGTGCCTGGTGTTATTTCTGTATCCTCTGTTCTGTTCCATCTATCCACATGTCTGATTTTGTGCCAGTACCATACAGTTTTTATCACTGTATCTTTGTAATATAACTTCAAATACAGGATTGTGGTTCCTCCCACTTTGCTCTTTTTGATTGCTTCTGCTATTCTGGGTCTCATGTACATTTTAAAATTGTTTTTCTAGTTCTGTAAGCAATACTTTTGGTATTTTGATTACAATTGCATTACATCTATACAGCAGTTTGGGCAGTATGGTCATCGTGATAGTAATGGTTCGGCCTATCCAGGAACGGGGAATATCTTTCCATTTTTTGATGTCCTCTTTGATATCCTTTTTCAGAGCACTATAGTTTTTTGCTAGAGAGAACTTTGTATTCCTTGGTTACGTTAACTCCTAGAAATTTAATTTTTGTTTAAGCTATTGTGAGTGGCATTGTTTTCCTAATTTCATCCTTAGGGGTTCCTTGTTGGTGTACAGGAATGATATTTCCTGAAATCGAATGAAAAGCCAGTATGACATACCAGAACTTATGGGACACAATGAAAGCAGTCTCAAGAGGGCAGTTTATAGTTGTGAATGTCCACATCAGAAAACACAGCAAGCTCAAATAAGTAACCTAATGATATACCTCAAAGTCCTAGAAAATCAAGAACAATCCAAATCCAAAGCTAGTACAAGAAAGAAAATTATAAATACCAGAGTGAAAATTAATGAAATCAAGAGGGGAAAAAACAACCAATGAATCAAAAGAATACACAGACAAATCTTTAGCCCAACTCACCAAAAGAAGGAAAGAAAAGACCCACACCTTTGTGATTATGAATTAAAAAGATGAAATCACCAAAATCTAGAAGATTATGAGCAAGTGTTTCCAAAACCAGTATTCCAGAAATTGGAAAATCTGGAAGAAATGGATAGAGGTCTAGACACAAAGAATTACACAAAGTGAACCAAGAGGACATAAACACCCTGAACCGGCCGAAAATAAGCAATGATACTAAGCAGTTGTTAAAATCGTCTCACATTTTGAGAGTTGGAACAGGATTGGGGGACTGTGATGGATTCACAATGGTCAGTTTGGATCACCCGGCTGAACTGAGTGAGCGTGGGTCTGGGTGTGGCAGGTACAACCTGGGGACTGCTGCCAACAGCATGAAAGGAGACCCGGAGGGGAAGATGGTGCTGTTGGTTCTCCTGGAGAAGCTTGCCATGCTGGTTTTCCTGATATGAACTCAGCTGTTCTTGTCATTGGAGAAGCTCAGGTCCTCGCTGTCTCTGAGGATGGCTGCGGTTCCAGTGCAGGTCCCTCATCCCGCTGGCACAGATCCTCCATCCTGCTGGCACAGACTTTCAGACTTCCATCGCTGACCCTGGGCCTTCCCCGCACAGATCCTTGATACAGACTTGCGTGAGACATTGTCGTGGGCTCGAGGCCTCCAGCTGGACTTGTGAAGGATGTTGCTGTGAGATCCAGAACCTCAGCTGGATTCTTTGGGTCTGTAGTGCGTGGACAGATCTCCTGCACTGTTTGGGTGAATATTGTAACATAATCCTGTAAGCTACCTGTCCTGTATTAAATCTGTTCCCTCGCACACACCGACTACCACAGGGATTAGAGGTAAGGCGATGCTGGGTCTGCTGTGACCTGGGTACAGACTCCCTGTCCCTGCCTGGGACCCGCCTGGCCGGGGACCGGTCCCAGCATGAGCTGAGCCGTCAAGGGTATGTGGGCCCTAGAAACTTCCAGTAAATTCGCTCTTCCTGCTCACCGATGACTTCTGCTAAAAGCTGATGTGAATAGTTTGATGGCAAACGGTGTTTCCTTGTGAGGAGGAGGTGAGCTTTTCTGAAGACAGTCCTCGATGTCCCTGGACAGATCCAAGGCAATCTCCCTAAGAGTCAGAGACCCTAAATCGGGCAGACAGGTTCTTGCTGTTAACTGCAGACTGCATCAGGGAAACCAGCGGGACTCTTGGGGGAAGGCCAGAGGCCCGCCGGGCGCAGAGGGAGCTGCAGATGGGGGCCTTGACGCGCAGTGTGAGGATAGCTGTGTCTCGCTTGCCGCTCACCTGGCCACCTGGTGCCTGGCTCTGTCTCGAGAGGAGGTTGTTTGCCATTCATGGATTGAAAGCTGCCTCTATCAACTAAGTTAAAATCTGAACTGTTTCTCTGCCTTTAGAAGTGCAGAGCTGTGGTAGCAGCCACTGAATAGCTTGCTCGAGTACTGTTTCTTTTGAAATTGGAAGTTTTGATGTAACTCTTAGAATTTATGACCTTACAGCATCCTTCAGTCTTGGAAATTAGAGTATATTGAGTCTGGAAAGAAAAACAAAACAACACAACAAAACAGAAACACCACCACGGGGGCTAATGGCCTGGGTAATGTTGGGTAACTCTGATCATGCCTCAAGCTGCAGGTTTCCCGTCTCCTTTCTGCCTACCTTTGTTTCTTCTGTTCTACCTCCCTTGACAAAACGTGAGCTTTTTGCCTGCTTTTTATCTCAGGCTATCTAGATAATTCAAGTTCTTGAGTAGGTGAGGGTGCTGGGCATAGAGGAGGTTGATTGTGTTGGTTTGCTTTTTGTTGTTGCTGTTGTTTTTGTTACTGTACTGGGAGTTGAACTTAGGACCTCGCACTTTCCAGGCAGGTGCTGTGCCACTGAGCTGTATCCTCGGCCCGACAGTGTTCTTAATCAGAAGTATGCTCTGGTGTTGCCCAGTCTCCTGAGCGTTTCGCCCAGAGTGAGCGCTGAGTGGAACGGCCAGCCGTGGCCGGGACTTCTCCCCGTCGGCTGCCTCTCCCTGCCCTCGAGCTCCTCTCCACGGCTCTCAGGAGTCAGCACCGCAAGGGAGTCGATCGCTCAAATTCAGCCTGCGGCTTTGCTGGTGTGTTCCCCTAAGTTGGAAAGTTGGAAAACGAAGACGGGAGAGGCTCGGGGGAGACCCTCAGGCCATTCTCATGGCAATGGCCCTCTATTAAATAAATATACAGTGATTTGTCCTGTTAGCCATCTTTGTTGCCCTTTCTACAAATCACGACGATTAGAAAATGAATCATGTTTAATGAAGGATAAGCTCATGTTTATTTCAGGGTTAAACTGATGTCAACAAAAGAATTCCAGCCAGGCCTGGGCCTCCAGCATTGCGAGCTCATCCCACGATAAACAAGAAGGAGGTTAAGAAACAACCATTGAAAGCACAATATCATTTATTATATTTATACTACTTTTATAATAGTCATAAAGTATCCACTGCATGTATGGAGAAATGAAGGTCTCGAGCCAGACATCTTTGTCTCCTGCAGGGAAGCAGCAGCGTTCCTTAGAAGAGAAAGAATACGCTCAGCCCCGGAAGCAGGTCTGCAGCCGCCGCTCTGCAAGTGCTTCCAGGGGCCAGGTGCTGGCTGGGTGCTGTGTGAGCCCCGCCTGTGCTAGCGCAGCCCAGGGCTTACTAACTAGAGATAGCCTTGAAAGACCAAATGGTTCCTCTGGGAGACCAGTCAGCAAGCACTTTCCCTGCAAGGAGCCCGGTGCGTGGGGAAATGCACGCGAAGCCCGTCATCTGGTGCCCTGGAACAGACAGACCCCGGCGGCTTAGCCCTCCCTTTCCCCCAGGCAGTGTCGCCGGGCGCATCGTTGTTTTATTTGTACAGTCGTAAGGGACCCAGCGGTGAGCAGACTCTTGCTCCATCTTGGAGACTCTCCGTGAGGAAATGACTGTGTCCTGGCAGATCAGAGTTCATTTGTGCTGGATGGGAAGGTAACACAGGAGCTGAAACGGAGCCGAGTTGCCCCGGATAAACAGCGAGACAACAGAACTTCACTAGCCGGACCCCCAGGTCCATCTGGACAGCCGGCCACACCTTGTGATCGCCTGGGTTCACAGCTTAAGTGGTGCAGTGCAGACCGAGCCCCTCCGGCGTGGGGGTCCCTGCAGCCGGGGGGCCCTGGGCCCCGCGCTCAGCCAAGCGCCTCTGCATGGGATGGGCTGCAAGCTGGGCTCCGGGCACCAGACATCATGCCTTTGCCCTCGGGGGCGTCCCCAGGAAGGTTCTCCCTTACAGTGTGATGGACAGGTGTCCAGTCCTCTGGGCGCCGAGGACGCTCCTCTGTCGAGCAGATTGGGTGACACTTTCCAGGGTGCATGGGGACAGGAGCAGGAACAGGACCTCAGGGGAAGGCCGTTCTGCTCAGAGGGCTTGAGCGTGGGGGAGGATGGCGGGAACATCCGGGGCACCTTCCTCAGCCCTCCTGCGGGCTCCACCTGCCCCTGCCGGGGTGTTACTGGATGGAGGGCCTGGGGGCTTCTCTCCTGATGTTTGGTGTCTCAAAGTGTCGGGCAAGACACACGGAAAAGGCAGCGAGGGAATGTGGGTGCTGAGAGGGACAGGAGGTGCGTGCCGCGGAGTGAGGGGGCCGTGGATCGGGTCGGGAAGTGGCCCCAGGGGCACGGGTAGGGGTCTTGGTATCCAAAATCCCAGGTTATCCCCCTCTCAGACAGCAAGGTTTGGGGACGCGCACCCTGTCAGACGGTGCCATGCTGAACTGTTCCGTGGAAATGCACACTTGACTCCCCACCATAGGTAAATGAAGGATCACGAGCAGCGTCTTTTCATTGGCTGTGCCCACATGCAGATGAGTGATTGAAAAGGGCGGCTTCCGATAGGTCCTGTGGATAGCACCAGATTCCAGTGAGGATGACAGCACTTTGCTGATTGATTCTGTGTGTGTGATGATAGCATCCGGGTATTGGGAGTGTACCAAACACTGTGGCCCTGTCTTAAAAGCTCTGTGCCTCGGTTTCCCTGTCTAGGAAGAGGAGTGGAAACCACACTTCCCTGGGAGGGAGGATGCGGTTCAGGTGCTTGGAAACATGGTGATGCTGGTAGAAAAGTGTTGATTTTTTTTTTTGCTGAGGCCACCACAGATGTCCATGCTCAGACTGGCTCTCGAGACCCCGCCCTACGAACCGCACCGTGAGGTCCCTGAGTGTGCGGCAGTGCCCCGCCCCTACAGCTGCTGCCTCCTTTGGAAAAGTCGCCCTCTTCCAGCTCATCTCCCTGCTCCTACTCTTCCCTCAGAACCCTGCTCAGCGCCCTTCCGAAGCCTTCCCTGGTCCTCCTGAGAGGAGCGGGTGCGGTCCCCGCACAGTCGCCACACGAGCTGGCAGCACAGCTCCGTGACCGTCTGCGTGTGATGTCCCACCTCGAGAGACCCTGGCCGTCGGGCAGTGAAGGCCTGGTGGCCTCTGAGGGTGCGGTGGGCTGATCCCACCCTGAGCTGCCTCAGCCCTCTGCTCAGGCTGTGTTCTATTTCCTAAACCCTTTGTTTCTGCTCCTTGTGTACATAACAAGAGACCGACTTGTCCAGAGCACTGAGCCCCAGAGGTGGCCTCGGGCAGCAGGTGAGTAGGAAGCAATTATCCAGAAAGGTCACCATGCTGTGCACGCGGGCGGGGCTCCTGACTCACTGGGGATCTGTTGGGGTTAGCTTGGGGGCCACGCAGGGTGGTGGCCAAAGTGACTGAGGTTCCTTACGTGAAGTGTGGCTGGTACTCAGATTTGGCTTTAGGAAAATTCTGGTTTGATTTTACTTATTCGGTAGGAAACTGGAGGGTAGCTTTGTGCCTCCTTTGTAGCAGGCAGCTACAGCAGTGAGCAGGCAGCCTTTGCTTCGGAGGAGGTTGGAGATTTTAGCCCACGTCCAGCCTGCTCTTTGTTTGTTTTGTAACTGAGACACTTTGGGGACCATTTCTTAACTTGGGGGTCCGCTCCGGAGTGGGTGGGGTGGCACCATTCATGTGCATGGGGTCCTGGAGCCTGAAAATTTGGCGACAAGCCAACTCAAGTCCCGGCTTCCTTCTGCCTGTGGGTATGTGGAGAACGCATCGTGTGATTTTGTTAGCAAGCAGACTTTGAGATGTGGGGGTTAATGTGTTTTTTGGGGCCAGCTGACTTCCAATTTACATGAGGTCTGGCAACTTAGTGAAATCCAGTCTTACGAAATAGTTCTTCTTTCATCTCCTCTGAACAGTCCAGCCGCTGTCTTGTATCACCAATCTACAGAACTGGTTCCATCTCTGGGAAGTTTAGTACCATTTAATTCTTTTCCTTGGTATTCTCCCTATAAATCAAAATATGTTTCTTAAACAAAATTGAGTTGAAGTTATAGGTGCATGTGTGTGTGTTTCTGTGTACATGTGCATACATATACATATACATGTACATATATGTGGGAAAAGTATAGTAACACCTTCTATATAGGCTTGTTATAAATATTGGGTGATCTACTATGTATAAAATAATACCCGTAAATACTAAGAACTATAAATAGTATTTGTTTAATAAACTTTAAATGGGTTAAATAAATTGTCCTAAGTGTTAATTACGTTTTCCACATTTGATTAGAATTTTAATCACAACTTACACTAATAATGCATCCCATCTCTTATTTTTAAACTCTGAGTTCAAATATAAATTTGGCTTTAGGCTATATAATTTTAGTGCTTGTTGCCTGCCTTTGAAAGTACTATAATCTTTTGGTCAGTTACTCTGTGTAAGATACTTTGATTAGTGCAGTTATATAATTCCCCTAGGAACCTTTTTGGAGCGGTACTGTTACTTTTTAAGTCCATTTTTCAAAGGGCAGTACCAAAGCCTGTGAAGGTTAAACAGCATGTTTACTGAATGACAGAACCCGGACCTGAGCCTGAATCTGCCCGACTCCTGGCCTTGTGCCTTTGCTAGCTATGCTAAGCATGCGTCCACACCATAACACATTCTGCTTCCCTCCTGGAGTATCTGTGAGCATTTCCTCCACACTTCGGGGCTCCAGACATCTTCGGGATCCCCAGCTCCTGAACTTCCCCACGCCGAGGTCCAGGAGCTCTGGAATTTGAGCCCAGGTGAAGGACAGCCCTCACTGTGGCATCAGGAGGCAGCATGGGTCCAGGCACAGTGCCCTGTCAGAAGATCGCCCAGCAGCCGGGGGCCCTGCGCTCGTCTAACTTAGGTTTGTATCGCCTCCACGCCTGGTGTCCTATCTGACCCACTGCAGGCTCCACTAGAGGTTTGCTGCATGACACAGTCTCAGAATCAGAAGGGGAATAGATTCCTCCCAGTTCAGTACATGTTTCTCTAAATTTGCCCGCAAACAATCGTTGTTAATGGACAAATCCAAAACGGTGTCTGGATAATACATGAGGTTCTTTCACCTGCGAAAACAAACAGCAAATTAGTGATGGTAGAATTTCTTGTGGCACAAACACGGATTGTTTCATCAAGTGAAGATAACAATGTACTTCAAAAGTCAGTCTAAAGAGAGCTTTTGAGGGAGGCATTTTAGAACAAAACAATTATTTAACCATCGAGTATTTTATCGGAATGTGTGTGTTTGTTAGTTAAAATCCTCATCTCAGCTCTGGATTTTAACTGATTGCAGCAACACCCCATTAATTCTTCAGTCCTATTGTAGATGGGCCAATTTGGCTGCCCCGTGAGGTATTTTAAGAATAAACACACAAAAGATCGTTGCCTTATCCCTTTGGGGACCATGGAGGTCGTGCCTGTTGTTTATGCAGTAACTTCTACCACTGTATCTGCTTGTCACTTCCAAGTCACCGTGACTCCAGCGTAAGACGTTCACTCAGAATACAAGGACCTAAGGCTTTGATTTTCTCTTCAGATTTTCTGTAAAGACGCTTTCTGCTAAGAGGATTTGACAGAGTTCAGAAACTTGCTAGTAATGGATTACAGCTTTCTTGAGGTATAGTTGATACGGAATGAGCTGAACTTATTCAAAGTGTACATTTTGATAAGTTTCAACATAAAAACATCCCCAGAATCAAGATGCTGAGTACACCTGACCTGCTCCCAAGTCCCCTTGAGCCTGGCTTTCCTGTATCCCATGTCTAGGAAACCACTGCTGTGCGTTCTGTACCTAGATTCATTTTCATTTTCTAGGATCTTACATAACTAGAATCACCCACTGTCCATTGTTTCTTGGGAGGGGCTGTGGGTGAGGAAGAGGCGCATCCGTCTCCTTGGTGACCGGGCTCTGCTCTGCTGCCCTGTGAGGGCTTCCGCCCTGCGTATTCTCATTCAAGGTGATGGAGTTGGTCTTTTCCGATTTCACACCTTCCAATAGGTGAGTGCTCAGAATTCACTGTGGTTTTAATTTGCATTTCCTTAATGACTAGTGACCCTGAGAATATTTTCATGAGCCAATTCAGTATTTTTCAATGAAGTCTGTTAAAATATTTTAGCCACTTTTTAAAAAAGTAGCACCGTTTGTTTTCTTGGTGTTAAATTTTGAGAGCTGTTTAGATAAACATGACACCTATCAACTGTCAGGTATATATTTCTGCAAACATTTCCTTACTCTGAAACATTATCTACCTAAGTAATAGCAATGCTAGAGCAGAGTTTTTAATTTTGATGAAGAACACTAGACCATTTGGGTTTTTTTAAGAATCATGTTTTTGGTGTGGTGTTTTAGAAATGTTTGCTAAACTTCCATTGACAAAATTTTCTTTTTTTTCTAGAAATTTTGTAGGATTTAAAAAAAATATGATGTGACATTATCCCAAAATCATTTATTGAAAAGACTGTCTTCAGTTTCACCATTATACATTTTTTAAAAATGAAGCTTCTGTTTACATGTGATTGGATTTAAATGTGAACTCAATTCTGTACCACTGGGTTTTATGCCCCTGTGTTCAGTTTGTGTAGTTAATCCTTTGCTTTTTAAAATTCATGGTTGTTTAGGCTGTCATAAGTCCTTTAAGACTCCACATAAATTTTAAATAAGTTTTTCAGTTTTACAGGAAAGCCTGTTGAGATTGCGTTGATTCTATACAGAAATCTGGCATTAGACTTTCTAGTGCATGCACAGGGCATAGATCATTTCCAATGTATTTCAGCAGTGTTTTTTTTTTTTAAATTTTTAGTGCCCAAATCTTTCATGTCATTTGTCACCATTATCTCTTTAAGTATTTCATAATATTAATTCCACTGAACATGGTAATTTTGAATGCCTATTCATTGCTGATAATATAAAATATAATTATTTTGTATATTTTATATCCTGCAACTTTGTTACACACTTTCATTGGTTTCACATTGTCCTACAAGATTTTTTGTAGATTCCATCAGGTTTTCTACACCGGACCAGGTCACCTACAAGCGAAGACAATTTACCTTCATTCTTTTCAATTTTAGTACCTTGTATTTCTTTTACTTGTCTCATCACACTTGCTAGAAACTCTAGTGCTGAAATGGTCAAAATGAGTGTCCTTGTTTCGCTTTCCCTCTGAGAGGGAAAGGATTTTCTCTGTCTTTATTAAGTATGATGGCAGTAGGTTTTTCACAGATGTTCTTCATCAAGTTGATCAAAATTTCCATCAATTCCTAGTTTGCTGAAATCCAACCCACAATAGGTCAGATTTAATCACATATTTTTCCAATACATATTCAGGTCATCTGGGTTTCTTTTCTTTTTTTTTTTTTTTTTCTTTTCTAGTCTGTTAATATCGTGAATTGGTGTTTCCAAATATTAAGTCACCTTGGTACTCCTATGATGAATCTCACTTGGCCATGAGCAATGATCCTGGGGTGTGGGTTTTAGCTCAAGGTTAGAGCATGTGCTTTTCATGCATTATGCACTGGGTTGAACCTAAAGAACAACAAGAGATATTAGTTTTGTTGTATATTGTTGGGTTTGAATTAATAAAATTTAGTTTAGATGTCAGTCTGTAGTTTTGTTTAATTGGATTATCTTTGGTATCAAGATGAAGCTAACCTAATGAGATGACTTAGAAAACATTTTTTTCAATGATCTGGAAAGTGATGTGGTATTGGTATTATCTTCTTTTTAATGCTTGGTAGAATCCACCAGTAAACGGATTCGAAGGTTTTCCTTATGGGAAAGTTTTTACCCACAAGTTCAGTTTCTTTAATAGATCTAAGACTGTTGAGTCATCTCATTTCTCTTGAGGGTTGGAGTTTTATCTTCCAAGGAATTTGCCTTCTGTGTAGATTTTCAGCTCTGCCGGCAGGAAGTGGTTAGTAGAGTCCACAGTGTGCTGTGTACCTGACTTGTGAGTGTCGCCACCCACTGCCCCTCCAGTCATCGGAGCCTCGAATCTGCCTGTGTGGTGGACTCGATGGCCGGCTTCCTACAGGTGTTGTGGGATGTTTACCGCTGGACCTGATTCGTCAGGGAAATCACTTGCTGTTGGTCTCCTTCTCTTCCATGTTGTAGCGTCATTGGCCATTAACTGTCAAGGGCTTTCAAATGAGATGTTTAAGCCCATGTCACTATCATAGCTACTTGGCACAAATTTTATTCATGTGTGACAAAAGTGCCTCCATTTGCTCCCACTTACACTGTGTCCTCTGCTGCCGAAAGCTGCAGGGCTTGCGGTTGAGTGAGGTCTTACTGTCATAAAAGCAGCGCAGGTGCTCTGAAGGTCAGCTGGTCCTGGGAGTCTTGATCCTGACTTATTACTCAGATTTCCAGCAGTGCTATGTTGAGGCAAGGGAAAGAGGCCATGTGTTAAAACACAGAATCCAGCATCCGTTTATGAACCCTCCAGGTGACATCAAAGAAATAGTGCCTGCAATCATTACTTGGAAAACACTTCCAAATGGCCTCAATTTGTCCACAGTTGCAGTTCTGCATACAGCACACTTTTTACTGGGTACAAAATCATCCTTTGGACAGATGTGATTGAGTGTAAATACAGCATAAAGCCCAATTACAGAAAATTGGCAAATAGTGAAGACATAAATGTACCACAGCCTTCAAAGGCATGATGTAGAGCCCAAGAGACTCAATGCAGAGTTTTTCTGAGCTTGTAAAAACAATGTAGCGTGAAATCTGCCACATGACAGTTTTCTCACACATACAGAGCCGTGTCCACAGGTTTGGCATGGAAACATGTTTAAAGTCCAAGTGAGAAACTAATGAAGAAGGATGGTTAAACATTGGCTGTGTTTTCCATATGATGCAATGCAGCAGGAAGGGGAGGGATTGGAAGCCAGAGTAGCAAAACCTCCTGTATAAAAGGCAGCATTATACCCACACAGGGGCACGCCCCGAGAAATAGGGAGTCTCACTGCAAAGATTCCTTGAGCGCCACACTAGAGACACTTGTCTGACATTGAGGAAATTTCCTGAAGCGGTGCACAAACACTGCCTTCTGTGGACATCTGACTACGTGCACGTTTCTGACAGTGGACCTTGGCTTCGTTCACAAATACAAGTTAATTCTACTGCACCCTCCACGGTTCAGTTTGGGGCCTTTTGACTTCACATAGCGTTTGGGCTGGGAAGAGACTTTGATGCCCTCCACGAGTGGCTCTCAAGCTTCCTCGCTGCCCCAGGAGTCTACAGCAAGACCTTGACGCCTGTGGTGACAGTGGCTCATCCTTGTGACCTGGCCCCTTACTGCTCATGCCGGTCATTCAGGGGTGATAGAGAGCTCTGTGGGCTGCTGGGTTGGGATGATGGTACAGTTTGGAAAGAGTCCTCATGACATTCTGTTTTCCCCTGAGCGGGGACCTCTCCTATGGAGGATCACTGACTTTCCTTGAAGACTGTCCCCATTCTACACTTGGAAAATTGCAAGATGACATTATTGATGGCTGCTAAAATCAAGCCTCCCCAGAGCATGGACTCCCACACCACATCAGCCACGGGACTGCCCGTCGCCCGCCACCTGTCACCCCACCATCCCCTTGGCCTGGGAGGCGTCCACGAGTGCTCTGTGGTCTGTGTCTTTGTTTAGCTTAAGAAACGACACAGTACTTGTGAGTGGGAAGAGCGGTCGTGGGCCACAACAGAACAAGGTGCGCTTTGCTGAGACCAATCCGAGACTTGAGTGCTGACTGACCCCTTCCTTTCTTTGGCCACTTTGCCAAGATGAAAGCAGTCTCTCTCGCTGAACGCCCTGAGGTTAATCGTGACACAGAGTGCAGTGGTTCTGACCCTGGCCACCTCCCGCTGGTGCTCAGTCTCACCAGTCCTCTGGTGCCCGGCTCACCCGAGAGGGGCTGCCTTCCAGATCCTCGGGAAGAGGATCTCACACACTCTTGCTTACGGGACTGTGGGTTCGGTGCTAAACCGTGACCCTGGCATAGGCTGTGCTTATGTCTTAACTCACAGTAACAACAATAACAGTGGGAGCAGGCGGGGATTCTTGAGTACTGTTGCATGCCGTGCTGTTACTCTGTGAGCATGGTATCGCATGCCTCATCCCCCAAAACCAAATAGCAGTGGAATTTGCAGTCAGTTGACAATAAAGTTTCCAGGTGATCTGGCTTCTGGTTCTAAGTGTTCTCTCCAATGTAGTCACATCAGAAGACTCGAGCAAGTCCGAAGGAAGCAGGACAGGGCGCGGGAGGTGGGAGCAGAAGTCAAGAAGGCAAGGCCATCGATGGTCGAGGTCCTCATTGGCTCAAAAACACCTGTGACCTGAGGGAGATCCAGAGAGGTCCACCAGTGTGCTTGGGATGGGCGGGGCTCCCTCACCGCACCCCAGAAGGTCCGCATGGTGAGTTCCAGGGACAAGCACTCGGAGGAACGAGAGTCTGTGTGACTCCGCGTTCTTAAACTGGCAGTGCGGTGAGGCCAGAGAGCAGGGGAGCCTGCCCGGGGGACCTCTGCTGCGTTAATGAGGCCCAGGGTCAGAGAAACATTGCAAACTCTGTTTAAAGGGCAGGGTTGTTTTTCTGCTCTGCTGGGAAGAACAGAAGAGCAAAAGACATCGCTTCTGGGGACTCTAGATCAGTTTCTGACCCCAGCTGCGCCAGCAGTGAGCAGATGGTCTTCTCAGAGGAAGCTGGTATAGCAAGGCCCGCTGGATCATCATGATGGAGCTTCGCTAAGACACTGCTGGCGGGAGTTGAGTTTTGGGGGAAATGCCTGGGATGTCAGCAATTCCTGTGAGAACTGGTTAAGGGCTTCCTGTGTAGCCAGCTTCAGTCTTGGGTGTATTTCCAGCTTACCAGTGCATACATCACCGAAGTGGGGGGGTGGGTAAGGAATGCTAGGAAAACAGTGGATATCTGGAAGGTTTCTCTGTCATTGTACAGATCCGTTTCACATTTGACAGTGAACACTGCGATGGCTTCATGCTTAGTATCCTAAGTCTGCATAATGTCCTCGTCCTGTGCTTTCCGCCTCCTGACCAAGAAGACCGAGGCTGTTTGCGTGGCCTTCAGCCTGGGAGCCTCCTCCCCTGGGGCTGGGTAGCCCTACTGGGAAGCTGCCCCAGGCCCACGTGTATGTCATATATCTATTGGGTGCCTGCTGAGGAATGGCACCCTCAAAGGCCCTCCAAAGCAGCTTCCGCTCCTGCTGGCTCAACAGCGCTAACTGCAGTCAACAGTTCGTTTGGGCTGCCCGCATTCTGTGAGCACCCGCAGCAGGCAGAGCACAGCGCAACCAGGACAGAAAGTGTAGAGAGCGGGAAATTCCCAAAGCAGGAATGGCCAGGAGCAAAGGAAGCAGGGAGTCTGCACCTCCGTCCGCGTGGGGGCTCTGCGGCTGCGTGGCTGGGACCGTCCCCAGCGTGCTCAGCTCCAGGTCACACTCCATCCTACTCGGCAGGAGGGACCGCATTGGGCGGAGAGTTCAGTGTCAGAGTGAGCAGAGTTTACGCTGGTTCCCCTGGAAGTGGGGTCAGGGTGGCGGGGAGGCTTTGGCTGGCCCCTCGCAGGTGTCTCTGGAGGGCCTCATCTGAAACACACGGGAAACGCTGAGGACAGGAAAGGGTCACTTAGAGTGACGCGGGCATAGGCGAGTGTCCCCACAGGGACCGTCCCGCTGGGCCAGGACCTGCCTACAGCATGGGGTGGTCCTGCTCCCTCCTCCGTGGCTACCAGCTGCTCGTCACTCAGTGCAGGCAGAGGGAGGGTCACTCTGTCAGTGACAGCGGCCACCAAGACACTGAGATGGAGTCTCGGCATGGGACTTCCCGTGGGCACCTGGCCTCCCTGTGGCGCAGCCTTGCCATGTGTCCACCGCCTCCCCTCCCTGAGCCTGGCTTCTTCCCACTTTCACGGGGCCGTCCTCACATCCTCGGACTCGTGAGCACTCTCCCACCTCGCTGCTTCCCCTCCGTTCCAGTTAATAGATGGGGTGCTCCATTTCTGTTAGGTAAAAATGTTTTGTTCGGAAGATCATTTGTCCCAAAAGAGTGTAACCACTTTAAGTCAGTTGGAAGGAACCAATTTCTTGGCTTCAGAAGCAGATTCAACCCCTGCCTTAGCCTTTTAGCAGCCAAGCTGCACGCCTGCGCATTTCGGCTCCCTGGTGCTCACGTCACTGCAGAGTGCTCCTCCACCCATCACGGAAGGCTCTGGGCTCTTGAGAAGAAAGGGCCGGATTAAGAGGGTTGGCATCGCATTTCACACCCCAGGCCTGGTTACTCTCAAAAAGCATAACAAGCATTGGCAAGGGCGTGGTGCACCAGGGTAGAACATACATAGCCAACAGGTCGGCAGTCCCCCAAGAAGAAAAATTAGAATTGCCGTGTGACCCAGCAATTCCACTCTAGGTTAAACACCTGAGAGAATTGAAAGCAAGACCCCGAAGGGTTGTCACACACCTGTGCACCTCACAGCGTTGTTCACAAGAGTGAAACGTGGACATTCCTATTGTTGAATGAGCAAATAAACAA
This sequence comes from Dasyprocta punctata, assembly GCA_004363535.1. Classification (NCBI taxonomy): domain Eukaryota; kingdom Metazoa; phylum Chordata; class Mammalia; order Rodentia; family Dasyproctidae; genus Dasyprocta; species Dasyprocta punctata. Next base: position 24,522 of record RJWM01023256.1, read on the forward strand.
AGTGTGGGTTGTGTGTCCAGAGGAGTAGGATCCAGAGCTCAAGTGGCACTAAATTCCGGCACAGCTGTCCTGCAACCTTGAGGACACTGTGCTAAGGGAAATGAGCCAGTCCTAAAAGACAAACACTGTGTGACTCCAGTTCTACAAGGTGCCTAGGAGAAAAATTCAGACCGAAAAGTAGACCAGTGGTTTCCAGGGCCTGGCCAGAGAAGAAAGCAGAGAAAGGTGCAGCGAGCCCAGAGCTCCGGTTTTGCAGGCTGAAGAAGTTCTGGATGTTGTCTGCACACTACTGACAGTTAGTACAGCTGAACTGTGTGCTAAAATGGTCACTTTTATGTCCTGTGTGTTTCCCCACAGTCGGGCTGTTTCTAAGTGTGGCGTCAGTCTCAGTGCGACGTGGCCCCCGCGCGTGGCAGGTTCCTGTGTTACCAGACACTGAGCAGGTGTGAACCTGAAGCAGGTGGTCGCTGTATAAATCTGCCATCGTGTGACATGGTAACCAATGTCCTGCCAAGTCACCATGGCCCCGTGGGGTCAGAGGTCCTGAGTGCTGCAGAGGGAGAGGCAGGGCGGAGACGCGCCTGCAGGGCAGGGGCCTCTGCGAGGAGCCTGCGAGCCAGTGGTGGCTGCAGGTGCGCTCGGCCCGGCGGAAGGAAGTTCGGAAGGAGGCTCCGCCTGACGGAGAGCCGGTCCTTCACCCAACCGGCGCCTCCTTCTCCGCAGGGCAGGGAGCCAGTGAAGCACGGCCACAGGAGCGAAAAAAGAGCCATCCAGGTCGCCTCCTGTTTGGTTCCTATTAAATTTGCAATCTCTTACTGTTTCTTAATTATACACCTGAAACGTTCGCCAGCTTTTCATTGTGGGCCATGTTTCTGAAGAAAAGAGGGTCACTTCCACAGTTCGGGAGTCAAGGGCATGGCTCAGTGAGGGCCGAGGGGAGGACGCTGGGAGTGCACGTAGGGAGGAGTCACCACACCAGCAGGGAGCCAGGGGGACCAGGGCCCCGTGGCTGGACCAGGAGCTCATAGCCAAGGGCCCCGGTAGGCCCCACCTGTCAGGTACCGCTCCCAGGGTCACCACAGGAGACCCAGAGCCGACCATGTCCCAACCGTGCCGCCTGGATTGTCGGCTTAGGAAGCAGTGTCTTTGGCTGTCCACATCTGCTGGTGGCCCATTCAGGGCTAAAGTTCCAGATTCTCACATGCCGCTGGTAGAGAACAAAGGGAGTCTCCGCTCTGCAGGGCCTGGGGCGTGCGTACGGGAGTGAACCGGGCCCGTCACTCTCAGCTTCTGCTCCCTGTCCCAGCCGAGAGCCCTGCGGTCACAGGTGCTGGGCTCCAAGCAGCGGCAGTGCCTCACCAGAAATTCTAGAAACTTCTGTACGTCTGCAGCCCCAAATTCCCCTTCTACTTCTGTTTTTTAAAACTGTGACATATGAGTGTAACTGAGTCCTGTGTGTTTGATTCCACTCCATTCCATTCCGTGCCTTAATTGAGAGTGGGGCAAAGTGACTCCAGGACCAGATGTGGACGGAGCCTGGAGGCAGATGTCACCACGTTGGGGATAGCTAAAGCAAAACAAAGGGTAGGATGACGGCGCAGGAAGAGGTTGGGCTCAGTTTCAGGCTGCGGTGGACATTAACTGTAAAGAATGAAGAAACAATGTTATGAAAGTAATTGTTTAAATTAGCATGAGGGTTCAGAGGATGGACAGTGGCCGTAATAGAACCACACTTTCCTGGGCTGCAGCCGGTATCCTGGTGATCAGGGTAGAAGGAACGCGTGGATGGATAGAGAGAGAGAGAGACAGAGAGACAGACGGGGTGGGGGGATGCCGTTGGATGCAGTGTTGGAAGCCCTGCCTGGCCTTAGACATTGGTGACTCTCAGAGGTAGACTAAACGTGTTTTGCCTACTGAGATGGATATGAGGATGTTATGGTTTCCATCTAAAGTGTCCCTGTGAGGTCTCCTGTGCTGGAAGGGGACTGGGTCGTGGGGCGCTGTGCTCATCAGTTGGGGTCGGAAGCTGCAGTGCTGAGATGTCAGGCCGTCTGAAGTCTGCCTGGCGGCTCCCTGGATCTACATGGCCCAGGACTGGGTAGAGGTACTCAGCACATGCACCCCTTGTTCTTGAGTTGGCAACCCCGGAAAAGCCACAGCAGGTGAGAAGAGTGCTGGCTGAGGACTGGAAGACCAAGGTGCCTGGCTCTGATGGTGACGCTCAGATTCTGCGAGCTCACGTTCACCTGCATGGGAGAGGAAGGTGAAACCTGGCGCTGATGCCACAGATGCACTTCCTCCCTGGGGACCTGGGCTCGCACTCCCGGCCGAGGCGGTGCAGGAGCAAGAGGGCAATGCGGCAAGCCAGACCTGAGCCTCCCGGTGCTAGCTGAAGTGACGGTCTGGGGTGCACTGGAGAAAAGAGCAGGAAGTGGCCTTCCGTGGACAGGAACGTGGGCCACAGAGGATGGCACAGCAAGACAGGCCTTCCCCCAGGGGCCCAGCTGTCTGCCCTGGGGACTGATCATCCTCAGCCTCCCTTGGGGACATACCGGGCTTGGTGAGACCATTAGCGTTCAGTGTAAGGTTGTCTGGGAGACGGTCCTTCAGTGTCCAGGGGCTCACGCCGCAGCCCTGGTGCTGCTAGATTTCCCTAGCAAGTGTCCAGCCAGAACTGGGAGTCACTTAACACGTGCCCACGCATTCTCAACAGCGCGAGGCGGCCTGGGCTCCGACGTGGACAAGGGAGGCAGAGGAGGGAGAGGCCGCACCTTCCTGTCTCCAGGGAGTGCTGATGGGGGCACCACGCCACGGCCTCGAATCCTGCTGACCGGGCAATGGGACATCACTGCGCCAGACTTAAAATGATGGCCTCTAAACATGTTAGGGACTGATTCATCAAACACACGGCTGCCTCACTGCTGTGCTGCATTCTTTGGGGAATAATGACCAATTAAAGAGTCAGAACATGTGCAGAAGTACGGATGCAGATGTTTTTCCAAATGTTTTTTGACGTGTGTTTGGTGCAGTCCACCGATGGGGCACCACAAGGATGGAAAGCCAGCAGCCTTTGTGCTTTGTGGGAAGCCGGGCCGGGACCCCGCAGAGGTGCTGCAGGCCTGTGGTCCCTGCAAGGTGGTGTGGATGCGTGAACCAGGGAGGCGTTGTGGCCAAAGTCTCTGACCTCACCGTTCTGTCTAATGCTGTCCAGCGCAACCCCACGACCTGGTGACGGCTCGCCTGTTCAGGTTTCCCTCTCTGTCCCTCCCAGCATGGACCAGCACCCCAGGGTGCCGCGCATGTCCTCTGCCCCCGCCCCTGGTGTCCACGTGCAGGGAGGGCAGTGGCACCTGCCAGCCCATGGCACCGCTGTCGCGGGGAGTGAGTTCCCGGGGCAGGTGCTGTGGGGCGCTCTTCTTTGCCTCATCCATGTCCTCATGCAATTCTGGAAAACAGAGCCTTTGGGAAACTGTAGTCTCTACTGCAGAGAATCACAGGATTGCGATGCCAAGATGGGCGGGCAAGTCGCGGTTTCCTGTCTTATACATGAATTCTTTCTGCGCTATCTTGGGACCCTGGATCTTAACAGCATTGACTGCTCCACTAGGGAAGAGTCCTCGTGAGAGACAGCGGCCCTGCGCTGTGTGGCTTCTACTCGTTTTGGTGAGGTCTCACACCTGTGCCACACGACAGCAGTGCGACTCCCCATGTGCGCAGGACGTGCACAGTCCATTGGAATAAGCTAGGAGCCCGTGGGGAGGCGTGGAGGGTAGAGGTGAGATGAAGGCCTTCACAGGCGTCCTGGATCGGTTTACGAACAGCTGTGGAAAGTTACTATTAAGTTTTTGACGGGGCAAAGCAGGTACTAATAAACTGCGGCTGGGTGAGGTCATTTCTAGCCGAGGTGCCAGGTGCGAGGACTTGGAAACTGGAACCAACCACTAATGAGAACTAAAAGCCTGTCCAGCTCATCCGATTTTAAATCTAAGAGCTTCTCATTCTGTGTCCTTTGTGCAAGAAATTACATTTCAATATAGACCTGTAGAAACCACATTCAGAAAATTCACTATTGTAGTAAAGAATTTTTTTGTCTTTATGTATTTTGTGTTGCTTAAAAGTAACATGTATTACTGTTTGTATTAATGAGATTCAGTGTCACATTTCAGTACTTTTTTGTTTCAGATGCTGACTACAAAAAATCTCCCTGGATTTAAAAAAAAAGTCTTATAGTAAAAACAAGTTCCAGTATGTTGCTTTTTTCTAATACAATTGAAGAAAGTTAAATTTCTCTTTAGATTGTTTTGAAATCTGTGTTCTATCACTATGCTTACTGTGCAATAGAAAACAGTTACAACACTGAGGGGTTATAACACCCATCCTGGACATAACTGAATGTAGAATATGAGACAAAAATTAAAGGAAGTTCACTTATAGAAAATACAATAGAAAGGTATGGAATGCATTTAGCACATAAAAGTTTTATTCATTTAGTAGTGTCTTGTTTGAGGAAAAATTGCACAGCAAAATGAATTTCTAAATAAATCTTATTTTATACATTTTCCACTATATAATCAAAAGCATTCTGGTTTATAGTAGAAAGCAGCATTAAAAAGTAAACTTACTTCAAAATTTAACAAACCTCATAAAGTCTTCTTTCAAGGTAAATGATGAATTACAAAGCTTTGAAAAAAATCAAATTGCCCCTAAATGAAATTTGATATAAGTATATCTTACAGAAATTCTACTGTGTAATATTTGACTTTCACAGTTGAACTGTGGAACTGTGTCCACTTTCAATATTTGCCCCATAATGTCAATACTAGTTGAATAGCTAATGCCAAGTCCAGCCAAAAGCAAAATATTTGCTCATTTAGTTGGACTTGGTAACATGTTACCGCATACTTGGCATTTCAATAATGCAAGATTTTAATAGGGCTAAATGGCAGTCGAATGTAAATTTGTAAAAGGTGTGTGAGGATTCAGTTGTAGCTGAATTTCTGAGCCAATGTGAAGATCATCTCTGTGTGGATGTCACTGTTACACACTGTGTATGTGCGTTTCGAGAGTGTGCAGACTGCACGCGTGTCACACAGGTCTACGCGCAGTACATCCTGATGCACTCATGCGTCTAGGCAAGGTGGAGACAGATGGCTTAGCAGTTTTCTTTGTTTCTGAACAGGTTGTTTGGTATCAAGTCAGTGATCCAGACCGACTGCTCCAGTACTTGGAAGATCATTGTCAACCCAGACCTGTCCTGGTACCACCACGCCAACCCAATCCTGCTGCTGGTCATGTACTACACGCTGGCCACGCTGATCCGCATCTGGCTGCAGGAGCCCCTGGTAAGGGACTGGGGTGCCCGTGGTCTTGTCTGCAGTGGCCTGGTCCCCCGAGGACCGCCCACCAGGGCTCAGCCCAGCGTCGCTGCAGGGCCTGCTCACAGAGCCCAGCGCTGGGTGCTGCTGAGGGTGGGCGGGTGGAAAGGGTCGGGGGGACTGGCTCCCGCGTGAGTGCCCCCCAGTGCTACCACAGATCGTTGGCAGGGAAGAGAGTCGAGGGTTGGTTTTTTATTGCTCATTTACTCAGTATGGGGAGTGTGCTAGGCTGTTTACAAACTGTATTACACTCTCTCCCTGAAGAGCCCGTGCCCCTTCCGTCTCACGGGCGAGGAGAGTGAGGACTTAGAGGCCCGGCTTGCTGGAATCACAAACTTACGGACCCCGCAGCCCCTTTTACCCCGTGGTGGTGTTCACGGCTGTCTCCAGCCTGAGGGTGCTTCGGGGGGCCCCCGTGGGGCCGAGGGTGGCCCCCGCTGGAGCACAAGCAGCGCCGCGCCTCGGAGGGCGAGTGCAGCCCGTGGGCTCCCTCCTGGTCTTCCTGTGACTGAGAACTCTGCTTCCGGGCAGTTGGGTCACAGCCGCCCCGCCTGCCACCTGCAGGGGGCGCCGCTCAGGGCAGAAGCAGTTCAGGGCCGGCCGAGCCAAGGCCTGCGGTCCATCTTCCTTTCTCCCCGCTCACGTCTGAGCCTGGACAGTTTCGCTCTTTCCTCCCTCCTGTCCTCACGTCTGCAGATCACGCTCTAGCATGCTCTAGCCACATGTTCACTGCATGAGTCAGTCAGCAGACCCTTGTCCGAGGCCAGCGGAGCCTGCCCACAGCAGCCGGGGCCCGCACTTCAGCAGAGAAATGCAGACCGAGAGAAGTAGATGGCACCGTGACTCTGAGTGGGTGTGGCGCACGTCTCGGTCCGGCCCTGGCGGAGGTGCCGTCTGTTCATCTTCCCGCCTGTGTGGCCCTGGTGCCCCATCTTGGGGTCACACTCGAGGGGCAGCGCCATCCGCAGGAGTGTTAGTGGGAGTCTCAGAACCCGAGAGGAGGCACAGAGTCACGGCTGTTCTGTAAGGTCAGGAGGATCCCAGTCATCTTGTGTCACATTTCTCCAGCTCTCTTATAAAATTTGTGCCAGTAACACGCTTTAAAATGTCGTTGTTTGCTTCCTTTGCAAACACGTGAAGTATGACTAAAAAATACAGCGAATGTGAACGTTTCTAACAAGCCCTGCAGTAAAAGACGCACCGCCACGGATCCGCCTCAGAGTTCTCCCCCTTTCTCTGCACACACCTAGCCCATCGTCCTTGCTGCTTTCTGCAGCCGCCCTGGCGCCCTCTTGCGTGAGTGTCCTCAGTTACACTGTCCGGGCTGCCGTCCCTTTCACGGCCACTTGGAGTGTGGGGACAGGCCGGAAGTCACGCAGCACCACACTGGCGGAGGAGGCGGGCGCGGCCCACTCGGGTGTTTATGTCGCGTGTTCACCATCTGTTGGGTGGTGGTAGGAGCTGCGTTTGCTGTCATCTCTTAAGTCACACTCTGTAAAGACTCACAAAAAAGAAGACTTCCAGAACTGCTTCAGAGAGTAGCAAGAACAGTGGGAGGAGTGTGGTCCAGGGAGGGGGAACTTCGAGGGAGACCGATGGCCGTGTCGTAACTTTTTACCGTAATAAGTTTTTAAAAATTTAAGCATTTGCCATATATTGTGTCACTCATCGCACACATGAATAGATAGACATCCATAAATAAATGACGTACCTAAGAAAGTAAAATGCATGGTGGGACTGTTTTGGAATAGCCCTCCCCATTACAGAAGCACAGGCGCTGCGGCTGTTAGGAGGCCCTGCCTGTGGCTCTCCCGTGGGGCCCCGGAAGCCCCTCTCTCTCTGTCTCTCTCGCTCTCTCTCGCTCTCTCTCTCTCACGAGGCGGTGGCTCGGAAAGGTGCTGCTCCTCCCCAAGCTCTGCAGTGTCCTGTGGTCGCAGCCGTGGGCCGTCTGGGAGGAGAGGCGGGGATGGGCAGGACCCGGCAGAGGCGGCACCGCAGGCTGCGGCAGCAGCGTCCACACCTCGGGTCCACATGGTCAGCGGGCAGGCGCAGAGGGCTTCCTTGAGGAGGCAGCGTCAGGAGATGGAACACTGACCGAATCGCAGTTTCAGGGGACCTGGCCCATTCGTGAAAGCTGCTGGCCTCTCCGCGTGGGCACAGAGGGAACGCCCGCCCTGTTTAGAAAGGCGGCCGCGGTTGTCAGGAGTCCGATGTCCTGTGGACGCTTCTGGCTGGTGCTGGGGTCGCTCCCTGACAAGCCCTCGCCAGCTGATGAGTGCTCTTAGGGTTCACGTAGGCTGCCGAGGTGGCTCTGTCTGGACTGCTCTGACCGACTCGGTCGTGCAAAGCCTTTTACACAAGCGCTGAGTCTCTGCTGTCCTCTGTGGGGTCCGCTCTGGAGGCCCTCAGCAGCGTGGGGCGGTGGCACTTGTCATCGCTGCTTGTCATAGCCGCCAGGTCAGTGAGCAGGAAGTGCCCCTGCTGCTGAAGGCCCGGCCCTGATTGTCAGGTGACTGTCACTGGGGCACCGGCA